>PVKS010045114.1:0-13967 GCA_004027875.1 Aplodontia rufa | reverse complement strand
TATGTTGTAGCTTCAGCCTGATTTCACACGCAATTATACAGTTTGAGTTGCTCCATAGAGGTGGTTTCCATTGAAGAAAGGAGAATTTCAAACCCTTATGGCATTTAGTCATTGAGTATGGGCTGTACCCCCAAAGGTAGATGTGGATAAATCTTTATCGGAAAAAGCAGTTTTCATTCATCTAGGGAAATTTTTCCAAAGAAAGGAAAATCTATGTTGTTAGCAACCAATATACAGAGCTAGTAGGATGGGTGAATTTGTTGGTAAAAGAAAATATTTATTGAGCATGTACTATGGCCCAGGCACAGTTCTAGGCACTTTTCAAAGTAGTCCTAGATACTATTCACCAAAGAATAAAATATTACTAATTAGGTATCAATGAAATTGATACTTTATATACCACTGATAGAAATAAAATTGCATAATCCCAATTGGATTTGGCCATACTTATCAAGTGATATATTATTGTTTAAACCCTTTAACTCAGGAATTCTGCTTTGGGGAACATATTTTCAAAGGAGAAAAATATCAAGAGGGGAAAATTCTAATATGCTTGCATATGTTTATCACATTGTATTTCATAAAGAGAGAGGGAAGTCTACAAAAATATATTAAGTATTTTATTCAAGTTTTCCCAAAATCATTTTACTATAGAATCGTTCTTCATACAATACACATTAACTTGCTTGAAATCACACCTAACAGTGAGAAAGTGGCCTATAATTTAGATGATCCTTCTGTTAGAATCAAAGGACTAATAATGTGATTCATATAGCTAATAAAATTAAATATTTGGAGCCCTGATCCACCTAAGCATCAGTTTATAACCTACAAGAGAGAGAAATTCTAGAGCATAAGAAATTCAGGAAGCTGATATCCCGAATTATGTGCTTTTCTACATTTTCTCAGTTGTATCTCATATGGTCCTTGCTAGGGCTAGATTAGACAGCCTCAACCTATGTACTAGACAGAGACACTGAACTCCCCAGATGGAATGTGAATGAATCTTCTGTTCCACAGAGACTAAGATATTCATAGACAGGACAAGCCCCCTTTATCTGCTAGAGAGTTCAAACAAAAAGAGCAAACTACCTGTGTGTCTCAGAATAAACAGAGGCTGGGGGGAGGGAGTATGGAGGTATCAACTCAGTGGGGAACCTTCAACTTCCATGAGAAGTCCAACTAATATGGAGGTTAAGTAGGGGGAAAATGGAATCGAGGGGAACCCAAGGGGAGAAACCATGGAATGGCATCAGCCTTGGCTTGTTCTGAATTTAAAAAAAATAAAATAAAAAATAAATATCCAAACATGGCGCTCACTAGGAGCTCTCCAGGGTCCTGAACACCTGTGGACCTTTCTCTCTGGCTTGGTGGAAGATTCTCGGGTTAGTACCTCTCACTTAATGGATTCACTACCTCTGCTCGCCTTGGCACTGGTACTCTGATCTTTGAGTCCTTTACACTGTCATACCTAATGGGATTTCAATTGCTACCAGTTCGCTGCATGAACTGACAGCTTCATTTATCAGGTTCCTTTTAAAAGAAGACTCTGAGGTTATCTCAGCAGGAGAGAATAAATGTTTTATTAAGTTTTGATTATACTATGGTGAAAGAAGGGAACTTAGGAGACATAGCCTAGATATGGGGACTTTTAGATCAGTAGAGTCTTGAGTTTGTCACTGCATTTGACTGTTGTTTGGGTACTTGAGGAACTATTAGAAGAACACATGCAGGACGAAGAAGGAGATCATCACAGAGTTGAGAGATTCAAAGAAACTGTGTCTGACTTGACTGTCATAATTTTATATCCTTCAATTACTCAATTAGCAATAGAGTTTAACAGTGTCTTACATATTATTGGTGCTGGGAAATAAATGAATATTAAGCTAAGCACTAAAAAATAGTGTACTGTCCTGGCTCTTTAAAAAAAACCCAATTTGTTTTATAATATTGGGTAAATCATGTAAATTCTTTGTATTATATAGGGCAACTGCAGCAGCAAATAACACCCAAATTATGATCACTTAAAACATTGTAATTTTTATTCATGCAAAGATTCAGTGCATACTCCTGGCTGACTGGCTGGCTGGCTTGCTTTCCTGGACAATTATCCTCCTAGCGGTCCCTCAGGCTTCTTCCATCATGTAGTCCTTGGATTAATCTTCATTTAGCTAGTCAAAAAGGAGATTGGAGGTCTTATATATAGGAGGATTTTATGGGTCAGTCTTTGAAGTGCTACACATCACTTCTAGCCACATTCCATTGCACAAGACCCATCACATATTCATAGCTAATCTTAAGGGATCATGGGAAGCGGATTCTGCTATATGCCCCAAAGGAACAGAGGCACAGTTTTGTGAGCAAATGGCCAGTCTCTACTATACTCTCTGGGTGCTTGTCTCTTGGATTATAAAATGATGCAAATAGTACCTGCTCTTCCTCTCTACAGAGTTATTGTGAAGATAAAAAGAGATCATTTGTGGGAAAGTGCCTTGAAAATTGTAGAAACATGTATACAGGAAGGAAATAAAACTTGCTTGAATTACCTACCTATGAATGTTAAATTGAGGAGTGAATAAAGGTCTTCTTTGGTAGGGACTCCTTTTAGCTGGTTCCACAATACGCCAAGTGTAAATATGTTTAATGCTATCATGTAAAATGTTTTTTCATATTAGATGAAAAGAGAGATTTTAAATTATTCTTTGACATTTCATAATTTGAATGCTTTGATAGAGGCAGTGGCTCAGTGGTTATGGCATTTGCCTGGCATGTTCGAGGATATGGGTTTGAACCCCAGCACCATATACACAACTGAGTGTTGGGGCAATGAAAGCCACATGCAAAAGTAAATAAAATTGATTCTCTCTCACTCTCTCTTTCTCTGCCCCCCCTCTTATAAAAAAAGAAGTATACTGGGATGAAATTAAAGGAAAATACTATTCTACCTTCAAACTCTCTTTCCAGGTTCTTTAAGATGCTTATAATCTCTCAGACAATAAAACCTACCATAGGTTTGATAATAGGTGGTAAGTTCTAGTATCTTTGAGATTTCCCCTGGAATGGTTATTGGAAACAGGATATTTATTATGATTGTTGTGTGTGACATTTAATTATTCACATGCAAACAGCACACATACCCTATCCCTTTTTAATTAATTTCTGAGGCCCTTCACCCTCGGCAGCCAGAGGCTGCTGATCTTGATATCTCCCAAAGCAGGCACGTTTTTAAAATAGTCCCTCCAACTTCTTCCCTTTCTCAGGTTTGCCATGAACCAGAGGATGTGATAGAATTGCATTACGCTCACATACCCAGCAACACTCCAGTGATTTCTGAACACTGATCACTCTTTAGTTTCATGATGTTTTGACCTGAAGCTAACATCAGCCATCTGGGAAGGGCTGTTATTTAAGCAAACATCACTCAGCCAATGACTGAGGCATTGGATCATGCTGAACTGTGAGATTTCTTCTAGGGATGAAAGGAAATAATAAGAAATTGTAATAGCAAGGGACATACTTTGAGACTTGGCTTACTTTCCCGAAAGGAGAAAAAGAAAGACATTTGTTTGAAGCCCTGGGGCCTTAGGGTAGTTTACCAGAGCATACCAAGCCTTAGGAGTGATGTCTAATTTATCTTAGAGCAGACCAAACTCACAGCTTAAAAATTCAAAGGAAAGACTATAGATATTGAATCATTTTCAATATGTATAAAAACTGAATGTGAACATGACCTAAAGGAAATTAGACTGCACATTATCATGCATTTTGGTGCATTGTGATATTAACTTGAAGATATTGAGCCTTGGGTTTTGTGGAAGGAAATAGAAGCTGGGATGTAAAATGAAGCAAAGAAGGAGATGCCCTTGGAAATATGAATTACTGTAAAATGAAAGCAGAGTCTAATCAAATACAAGCTTTCTATGAAGAGACTATCCCTCATATCTGGGTATCTCAGTGATCTATCTCTTATCAGGAAAAAAAGTGGGTCAGGGAATTATACCTAGGCAGAGCTCTTTCAGCTGGAAAAGGTTTGAAAGAATTAAAAACGCTCTCCTCTTCTAGTGCCTCTTAGAGGATATCTTTTTCCCTTTTTCTTTTTAAAATAGTCTTCTATGAGCCATTTGCTGGCTGTGTTTCTACTTGGGTTTCATCCTGGTCTATGTTGTACCCATCCTGTGTCTCACAAATCCATGCCAATCGGTGCCAAAGCCAGGCATGCTGAAAATGCTGGAGAGCCACAGAAGACTGGGTCCATCATTTACTCACTGACAGTTTGGCATTAGTGTGCATTCTCATTTTGAATTTGCTTCTAGAAGGATTTGAATATTTGAATATTTGAATGTTGTCCTTGGAACAAAAGTTTGCCCCTTTACAGGAAAATAGACCTGCATCTTCTAGATGCTGTCAGGAAGGAAACACAACAGGATGTTGAAGCAATGCGAGAGGAGGAAGAACTGGGATTCAGAGGTTCTGGAATTTGTTCTCTCTTTGGATTTGGGAGCTTGGCAAGTGGCCAATCTCTCTAAGTCTCAATGTGTCCATTTACAAAATAATAGTAAGAATGGTAGTAAACAATTGAGAGGGTCGGTGGTGTAATGGGAAGTGTATACTCCACAGAGGATGGCCAGAGTTCAAGTGTTAGTGCAGATGCTATTATGTATAGCACTTCTGTGCTTTGGCCAGTCTCCCTCCCTCTCTCTCTTTTTTCTCGTAATTTTACATCTAGCTGCAGCTTGAACCAAAATCCCCCAGGGTGGTACATTTGTTATAATCAGTGAACCTACATTGACATACCATTACCCCATAGTTTACATTAGAGTTCATTCTTGATGTACATCTTGTGGATTTGGACAAAAGTATAATAACGCATATCCATCATTACAGTATCATACAGAATAGCTTCACTGATTCTGAAATCCATTGTGATCCATCCATTCACCCTTCCCCTCCCACAGCCCCTGGCAACCACTGATCCTTTTACTGTCTCCACAGTTTCTCCTTTTCCGGGATGTCATACAGTACAGAGCCTTGTCTAATTGACTCCTTTTACTTAGTAATATGTGTTGAAGTTTCTCCCATGTCTTTTCACAGCTCAATAGCTCGTTTCTTTAATTTTTACAAATATTTATCAAGTACTGTATCTGACACTGCCAATCACTATTTTGGGTGACTGGATGCATAAGTAGGTGATGGTGCTATTCTAGGCTCTGGAGAATATAGCAATAAACAAAATACTCTCCTTTTTCTGCTTATTATTTTTATTTTTAAAAATTCACTTTAACTGATACATAAGAACGTAAAATTATACATACTAATGGGGTAACATGTGATGTTTGATACCTGTATACATTGTGCAATGTTTCAATCAGGTGAAACACATTTATCTCCTCAAACATTTATTGTGTCTTTACAGAGAACACTTCCAAAATTCTTTCTTCTAGGGGCTAGAGAAGTGACTTTGGTAGAACGCTTGCCTGGTGTGCATGAGGACCCGGGTTCGATCCTTAGCAACACATACATAACTGAGTGGAGGAAAAACAAAAAACTAGATAAAAAAAAATGAACTGTCTCTCTTTTTTAAAAAAATTATTTTAGATTTTTGAAATGTATAACACATTATTGCTGTCTATGGTTAACCTACTGTGCAGTAGCACACCAGAACTTCTTGCCCCTGTATAGCTAACTTAGAAGCCATTGATCAACCTTTTGCCACCCCCCATTCTCCCTGTCTTCTACGAGATCAATGTTTTTACATTCCACATATGAATGCAATCACGTGGTACTTCTCTTTCTGTGCCTGATTTATTTCATCTTGACATAATGATCTCCATTTCCAACCGTATCATCACCAATGAGCAGATTTCATTCTTTTTATGGCTAAACAGTATTCCATTTTGTATATGTACCACATTTTCCTTATGCGTTCATGGGTTGATGGACACTTAAAGTTGTTTCCATTTCTTGGCTATTATCGTTCATAGGGCTGCAATCAACAGGGGAGCACAGACGTCTCTTCAATATACTCATTTAATTTTCTTTGGATATATACCCTGCTACTGGGTCATGTGGTGATTCGATTTTTCAGTTTTAGAGGAACCTCCATACTACTTCCTGTAATGGCTGTATTAATTTACATTCCCACCAGCAGCGAGCAAGTGTTCCCTTTTCTCCACATCCTAGCCAGCACTTGTCATCGGTAGTCTTTTGGATAATAGCCATTCTTAATGAGATGAAGTGACGTCTTTATGGTTTTGACTTGTATTTCCCTGATGATCAGCGACAGTAGATATTTTCCATATACTTGTTGGTGATTTGTATCTCTTGTTTTGAGAAATGTCTGTTTAGATCCTTTGCCCATTTTAAAGTTGGGTTGTTTTCATACTGAGTTGAGTTCCTCATAGGCTTTGGATATTAACCCCTTGTCAGGTGTGTAGTTTGCAAACATTTTCTCAACTTCGGTAGGTCATTTCCTTTGTTGTGCAGCTTTTTATTTTAATATAATCCCATTTGTCAATTTTTTGCTTTTATTTCCTGTGCTTTTAGGGTCTTAACCAAAAAATCCTTGCATATTCTAGTCTCCTGAAGTTCTTGATGCTTTTTGGTACAACATTGGCATATCCAAAAATTAAGTATCTATTCCAATCTTCATAATCTATCTTTGTACCTGTTTTAGAAATTCTTAGTGGGCTGTTAAATTTTCTGATCTTGTGGTCACTGCCACTATTTCACCACAAGATGGCACCATAAGACCAGTTTTGCCACATGTCTGCACTTGGCGTGTTAGTCACTGTTTGAGCACTAGAGGGCGCCCCCAAATCAAGTTTGTTGCAAATCTGTAGTTCGTTTATTATTCTGTATGGCCTGGAGGAGTACCTAACACAGGTATTTTTCCCTAATTGGCACCTTGACCCTTGCCTGACGTGTATGGATGTAAATTATATCTAGTTCATTAATGGTGGCGTTGGGTCCAACTATGTTGTTGATTTTCAACTTGCTCTATCTCTCCATTTCTGATAGAAGGGTGTTGAAATCTCCAATTGTAATAGTGAATTCATGTATTTATTCCTGATTTTTTAATCATTATATCATAAGGCCCTAGGCCTCAGAGAATTGAGAGTAGTTAGGTTAATAGGAACCTTTAAATAAATAAAAAATGACACTACGTAATGGGCTACCAAAGAAGTACCTTTGTTTGGGTTTCTGAAAGAGGCCAAATGAGAATTTGAATGCAACAATGTAGTTTATTTGGAAGTTGATTCCAGGAAACATTGGTAGAAAAGTATCAGGGAATTGAGAAAGGGAAAAGAAGCAAGCTGATCAAAGGTGAATTTTAAGCTAGTTACTACTATGGGCAGCTGGCTTTCAATCTTCCTGGGGAACTCTGGGAGATGTGTGAAATGAGCATCAGCATTCTCTGCACAGGGGCTGTAAAGCTGGTGCAATTATCCATCAAATCCCTCTTCATCACTGTTGGAAGGCTACCTTGAGGGCCATTAACTCCCTAGTATTTAGTTTGGCCCCCACCTGGGCTAAATGTTCTCAAACAGGCAGATATAAAGCCACCACCTGGAGTCACAGGTGTTTATAGTAAGCAGCCTTCCATGTATAAGGGTACACCAAGGGATGCTGGGCAGGGTCCCGGCAGCATCTGTTGAAAGAAGTGTGTTGGGTTTATAGTGAAGCCTGTGGAGAGGATCAGTCCTTCCCAGCCTGAGTGTTCAACAAAGACTTCACAGAGAATGGCTTCCCAGGTAGGAACCAAGAGCCAGGTGGGAAAATGCAGTGTATTTTCCATGCCTGGCCCTTGAGAGTGGCTGGGGAAGAGTGCACGGCCAAAGTCCTGGCAAGCAGATGAGGGTCTGCGTGGGGGGAGTGCTGTCTGTCGAGTTCCTCAGGGTTTCCATCTTGAGATGCAGAGGGCCACGGGAATGCTTTAAGAAGGAAGGTGACCTGACCAGGTTTTCTTGTTTATTTGTTTGTTTTTTAAAGAGAGGGACAGTGAGAGAAAGAATCAATTTTATTTATTCTTTTACATGGCCTTTGTTGCTCAGACACTCTGTTGTGTATGTGATGCTGGGGTTTGAACTCGCGTACTCATGCATGCCAGGCAAGCGCTGTAACCCCCGAGCCACTGTTCCAGCCCACCAGATTTGTTTCTGAAAGAAATATCAGACTGGCTGCGGTAGCCAGAGCCAGTGGGTGCACCTTCCCATTGCTTTCCCGTCGCTCTGAGCATCCTCACCGCACCAGTGGTTGGTTATTCCCATCCAGCTTGCCGTTTCCAGCACTCCCAGAACCTGCCAAGAGCTCAGCATGAGCAGGGTGCTGCCCCTATTCAGGGACCTGGCTTGAAGCCCCATATAGTCCCTTGTCCAGACTTCTAGGTTGTGATAACCCCTACCTTCCTTATTCCCTCAAAGCCCAGGGGTGGTCACTGCTGCCCACAGTTCCTACCTCAGTGGTGTCTTGGTGTTCCCTGCCTGTTGCTTTAGCCCTCCGGTACCAACTTAAGCAAGTTAGCCGCCACTAGGTGTTTTGCCTCTGCTGAGACAGCTGTTGTACTTTGTCTTTTTGCCTGGATCCTGGCCAATGCAAGGAGGAATGTGCAGCAGCGCATCTGAGGAATGAGCTTAGATTGGAGCTCTGCATTTGTGATTCGCATGCTTGTTTGATTTCTCCCCCCCCCCCCAAAGCTTGCAACTGTAGGCATAGAAACGGGGGATGGTGGGGTGAACAAGCCTTGGGGGTGTGCAGAGATACTCAACAGGGCACATAGGTAGAGAGTGGATAGATGATAACAGCCGCAGCCTCACTAATGGATGTGCTTATAATTTTGTTTACTGTGCTTCACACACTCACTGCTTTGGTTGGTTGTGCTGGGGATTGAACGCAGGGGCTCGCCATGCTGGGCACGTGCTTTGCCACTGAGCTACACACCCAGCCCTTTTTTACTCTTCTTTTTTGGTACCAGGGATTGAGCCTAGGGTTCCTTAACCACTGAGCCACATTCCCATCTGTTTTTTTAATTCAGAAATTTATTTGTTGAACCATCAAACTAGCTTCTAACAAAATAATCCCATCTTTTTAAAAAATTATTTTGAGACAGGGTCTCGCCATCCTAAACTTGTGATTCACCTGCCTCAGCTTCCCGAACCACTGGGATTACAGACCTTTTCTCTGTCAGGTTTGAGGCCAGCCTCAGCAACTTAGACCCTGTAACACTTAGTGAGGCTGACCTCAAACTTGAGATCCTCCTGCACTGGCTTCCCAAGTAGTCAGGATGACATACGCGTACCACTGCACCCAGTAGACACTAATTGTTTTAAGGGCACTACAGTATTAATTAACTTAGCCCTGATGCAAACCTATGAGATGGGTATGTACTACTCTCCATTTGATAGATGGGGGCATTGAGGCACAAAGAGGCTAAATGATGTGTTTAAGGTCAAAAAGCTGATAAGGGGCAGTCAGTCTGCCCCTATAGCTGGGAATCATAATCATGATAAAGGGTGATTCCCCCCCCAAGTTTGATGATTCAATAGAAATTCGAGGCTTGGCCACAGCATTTTAGGAATGCCCTCAGAGAAAGTCAGAAGGCTAAGCTCAATGTGTGAAGATGACACTGGCAAGAGAGGTCGAGAGAAGGCATGGACTACCAGAGACAGTCACTCTTGCTCTGCAGAGGCACAGATGGGAGTGACACGAAGGGGCTGAGAGTTTATTAATCTCTGAAAGCTTAATTAGGTCATTGGTGAGGACAGAATATTAAAAAAATCCTATCAGCTAAAGACCTGTGGGATTTAATTCCCTTATTCCTGCTCCTTAGTCTTAGAATAAATGAAGCCTTTTCCTAGTTACAAAAATGATGTTGAAAAATGATTGATTGTCCTAATGAGGAAAGAGAACAGCTGCCTGAATAGCAGATGTAACTTTTATAATCATTTCCTCTTCATCGGTTTTCTCCCTAATGACCCTGGCACTGATGATAGTATTTAAGAAGGAGGGTGTGAAATGGGCAGAGGACTGGAATGATCAGGAAGCTTGGGAAAGAGGAAAGTGGTTGACTTAAGTCATCTATAATTGGCTGCATTTTCTTTTAGAGAGGGACAGTGAGAGAGAATAAACTTTAGTTTTTCATGTGGCTTGCTTTGCTCAGATACTTTGTTGTGTACGTGGTGCTGGGATTTGAATCCGCATACTTGCGCATGCCAGGCAAGCTCTGTAACCGCTGAGCCACTGCTCCAGCCCTTTAACCAACTGCATTTTTAACAAGGCCAAAGTTATGGCTGTTCACCAGGCTGGAGGAAGAAGACAGAACCAGAGTCTGTGGTAACTGAAAGCCTCAGGATTGAGGGCCACAACTGGCAGAAAAGCCACCCATGACTTGAGCACCACATGTACTTAAATCTGCTTTCGCTTCACTAAACCCTAGAGGAAACTGTTATGAATACAGAAACACCCCCCCACCACTCCCTCGAGACACATTTGGCAGAAAGTCTGCAAAGAAACTGAAAAAATGATAGCATAGGTATCTGCACGTGGTGATTAGGAGTATAGGCCCTGCTAGCCAAGTCTGCTTTCAAACTCTGATGTTACCACTTACCAGCTGTGTGACCATGGACAAGTTTCCTGGCCTCTCTGTGCTTCAGTTTCTGTGTGATCTTGACCAAGCATCTTAACCCTTTCTTGCCTCAGTTTCCCAACCTGCAACAAAAATATTTATTGCATGGGGTTGTTGAGAGATTTAAATAAGTAAATGTTTATAAAGCACTCAGAACACTGTCTGGCATATATCATTTCAATTTATGTTTCTTCAATAATACCAATGAACTGCTTTTGGGGAAACCAAATCAGCCATGTTCTTCTGCCAACTGCAAAAGTGTGAATCGGCAAACTTTGTTTCCAATGCCCTCAAAGTTCCAGAATCTCTTTCCCAATCCCTCTTGTGAGTGGCCTGGGACTCCTATCTTCATGGCCCTACCATCGTTCTCTCATTATGCACACATATCTTGCACTGATCACAGCAGATGCCAAAGAACAAATTCATAGTGAGATGCTAGTGACTGATAATTTTTGTCACATACTTCCTTTCAGCTTTAAATCAAGGGGCTCAAGTGACACTTCAGGCCTTGGCCAGAAGTGGTAGACATTTCAGTTCCTGTTTTTAAAGATCGGGATTTTTTTTTAAAGAGAGGACCAGTGAAAGAGAGAGAGAATCAATTTTATTTAGTTTTTCATGTGGCCTTCATTGCTCCAACACTTAGTTGTGTAAGTGGTGCTGGGTTCAAACCCATGTCCTTGCACATGCCAGGCAACGCTGTAACCACTGAGCCACTGCTCCAGCCCCTGAAGACCAGTTTAGTGTGGACCTTCCTAGTGTTCCTCACCACAGCTCAGAGAGCCTGAATTTGTGATGTCCCCCTATCTGATACCCCAGACCATACCACCATGCCATTCTGGAAATTGCAACCCCAAAGCCTCCATCAGTTCAGCCTACAGGTGTGACCAGTTTTGGTTCAGAACATGTTGAACAGGACCTGCTTGATTTTATACTTATCCACAGATCAGGGCAGCTGCCCCCCCAATTTTGGATTGGTACATACAATTTTCCTGCTAATTTAAGAATAAATTTTCTTTTAGTTTTCAAATCAGTTAGCTTCATGTAAGTGGGGAAAATCAGGTTTGGTCTTATATTCTAGAAAATCTATCTTAAAGTGGCTTCAACAATATGAGAAATTTATTGCTCCCCGTTAGGAAGAGCCAGCGGTAGGGCAGAGGTCAGCTGTGGTTCTCTAGACACTGTCTGATTTTCCCTGGAGACCATCACCTTTCTCTTCTAAGGAGACACCTGATTTTCAGGTGGTAGGGGGTGCTATGGCCCACCTGAGGCTTAGATCCACACCCCAACTCATTTGAGGAACACAGGAAACATCTTTGCTGGTGGCTCTATTTTTCTATACATGACAACAGAATGTATATTGACATAATTATAAAAACTTGGAGTGTACCTTGTTTTAACATAGTTCTTAATATTTTCCCTTCCCCTCCCTTTCTTCAGTCCCCTGTTCTTTGTAGATATACTTCACAATAGGATAAACATCAACATTTTTTTGTTCAGAAATTTTTTTGTTGAATAATCAAACAAGCTTCTAATGAAATTATATATATAAATTCTGAAAATTAGATTTACCCCCAGGAGTGCCCCCCCCAATTACCCACCCTTATCCCTCCCTTCCCCTTCCCACAATATCTCTAAAAAAGTATTAGGTTGTATAACATTACACCTTATCTGGATTTAACACATAATAATAGACCACCTTTCTGAATGGCCAGGGTCTAGTTCCAGCCTCCACAGATGAGTGTAGACATCCCACCCTTGGTTCTCTGGGTTATGCTGATTTCACTCAGCATAATTTCTTCCATAGCCATCTATTTACCTTACATATTTTTAACATACGATTTTTGTACATTTATCATATACATCAGATGATCTCTTTCTAGCAATTCTGTATACTCAAAGTGAATGTTTTCTTGACTTCTGTGATTTCTTTTTTATGCAGACCAGTATTTGTTTATCTGTAAATACTTTCTGCCCTCTAAATCTTTATAGAAGAATCCTTTTATGGAGGTTAATTCAATGAGCAGATAATTAGTGTTAATAGTGCCACAGTGCTACCAGTAGTATTCTGCACAGATCATTTTTTGTTTGAAAGGTGATGCAAGAATGGTAGAATTTGAAGTTGAGCTTCATTTTATGGCCCAAAGGAGGTAACTGAGGTTGTCAATGGTGGATCCAGCTACATTAGGGTAAATTCCCTAAAACCAATGACTGAGTCTTGCTTTTATATCCTTAGCTCCAGAAACAGTGTCACATAACACTTGCTAAATGTTTGTTGAATAAATGGCTTGAAAACATACTTTTTTCTCTTTCTTTTCTTAGCATGAAGACTGTAATTATTTCTGTAAAAATATATGAATCTGAACTTCATTGATTTGAAGGAAAACATTCTCTTGTTTTTTTTAATGGGGATTTGAATATTGATGGTAACTTTTTAAAATATAAATAATTTTTGCCCTTCTAAGATGCCTTTTAAAAAAGCCTTTATGCCAGAAAATGAAAGCCTGTCTAAAAAGAATGTAGAAAGAATGCATGTTTTTTCCTATTTAGTTTTATGGTTAATTGTTTTCATAATTAATATTTCTTGTATTTTCTATTCTATGTTTGAGTGCTGTTTTTAAAATGCCTAATCAAATTTATGATGTAGTGCTATTACTTTTGGAGCTTTGCAAGTTATTTACATAATAATTGTAAAGAAATTGCTTTGTTTCTAGTATATTGAATTTAGATGATGTCATTATTTTCATGTTATTCTGAGTGATAATGTTCTATTTTATGTATACTGTATCTTATGTTGCTTTTTGGTGGTTTGTTTCATGTGTCAACAATTGAGCCACCTACAAAAGTGTAGTGTGGAAGAAAGATAGCCTATTCAACAAATGGTGTTGGACAAACTGGACTGCCATTTGTAGACAACTGAAGCTGGATCCTTATCTTTCGCCCTGCACAAAAATTAAATCAAAATGGATCAAAGGCCTGGATATTAAGCCTACAACTTTAAATTTACTAGAAAAAGAAGTTGGGTCAACACTACACCTTATAGGAGTCGGCAGCTTCTTCCTTAACAAAACTCCTGTGGCGCATGCTGTAAAATCAAAATTAAATGAATGGGATGCAATTAAACTAAAAAGTTTTTGCACAGCTAAAGATCTGGTCAAGAGCATCAAGAGAGAACCTACAGAATGGGAGAAAATTTTGCCTGCTACACCTCGGACAGAGGGCTAATATCCAGAATATACAGGGAACTAAAGAAACTAAAGTCCAAACTTGCAAATAATCCAATTGATAGATGGGCTAAAGAACTCAAAAGGAACTTCTCTCCAGTGGAAGTCCAGAAAGCCCACAAATA
>PVKS010045113.1:0-13968 GCA_004027875.1 Aplodontia rufa | reverse complement strand
ACAAGTGTCAGCAAGGATGCGGTGAAAACAATCCCTCCAATTTGCTGATGGGACTGGAAATGGTGTAAGCACCACGTGGGACAGCTCAGAAGCGCCTCAAAGAGTTAAACATCAAGTTATCATATGACCCAGCAAGGCCACTCAAATGCATGCACCTAAGAGCATGGAAAATATCTGATTGCACAAATATTTATCCATGAATATTTGTAGTAGCACTATTCAAAATAGCCAAAGCGGCCAGGTGTGGTGGCACACACCTGTAATCCCATTGGCTCAGGAGGCTGAAGCATGAGGAACACAAGCTCAAAGTTAGCCTCAGCAATTTTTCTCAAAATGTAAAGATAAGGCGGCCTTGCCGGCGTCGGCGGCGCTCACTGGCCGGGTCTCTGGTCCGTGGGTAAATGGCGTCGGAGGCGGGAAAGTTGAGTGTCCGGTGCGCCAGGCCTCCGGGGCGATGTGTAGCGACTTCCGTAGGGCCGAGTCTGGGACCGAGCTCCTTGCCCGACTTGAAGGTAGAAGTTCCTTGAAAGAAAGAGAACCAAATCTGTTTGCTGATGAAGATTCACCTGTGCATGCAGATCGACTACCCAAACAAAACCCTAAACCATCAAGAAGAAAAGACAGATTTTGATCAAATATTTAGAAAAAACTGAACTGTCATTGTATCCTCTCTCTAGAAAATGTGTTATTAAGGTGATATTCTTGAATTTCATGGTCCAGAAGGAACAGGAAAAACAGAAATGCTTTATCATTTAACAGCACGTTGTATACTCCCAAAGTCAGAAGGTGGGCTGGAAGTAGAAGTCCTGTTCATTGACACAGATTACCACTTTGACATGCTTCGGCTTGTTACAGTTCTTGAGCATAGACTATCCCAAAGCTCTGAAGAAATAATAAAGTACTGCCTTGGAAGATTCTTTCTGGTGTACTGCAGAAGCAGCACCCAACTGCTGCTCAGGCTGTATTCACTAGAAACTATGTTTTGCTGTCATCCCTCTCTCCGCCTTCTGATTCTGGACAGCCTGTCTGCTTTTTACTGGGTGGACCGTGCCAATGGAGGAGAAAGCGTTAACTCACAGGAGTCTGCCCTGAAGAAATGTGCTCAGTTCCTGGAGAAGCTGGTAAATGAGTTCCGCCTGGTTCTTTTTGCGACAACACAGAGTATCATGCAGAAAGCCTCCCACCCTGCGGAAGGGCCTTCCACCTCCAGTCGCCAGTGTGATGCCGATGTAGACTACAGACCCTATCTCTGTAAGGCATGGCAACAAATGGTAAAGCACAGAATGTTTTTCTCCAGACGAGATGATTCTAAAAGCAGCAACCAATTCTCACTAGTTTCACATCATTTAAAAAGTCTAACAGTTTAAAGAAACATTTTTTTATTATTGGAGAAAGTGGAGTTGAGTTTTGTTGATATACATCATAAAATAGCTTTTTGCAAGCTACAATGCAAGTCTTAAAAGGTCTTTTATAGAATAAAGTGATTTGATTCTAAAGTTTTAAACTCAGGGAAATAATTTCTTTAATACAGAACTTCAAAGTATTCTGTTTGTAGGCCATTGAAGATCAAACAAAGTGATATTAGCAATCAAACTTTGTACTAGTCTTGTTTTAAAACTAAATAAATAATATACATATTTCAAACCAAAAAAAAAAAAATGTAAAAATAAAGAGGGTAGGGATGTGGCTTAGTGATTGATTGCCCCTGGATTCAATTCCTGGTACAAACCAAAAAAAAAAAAAAGAAAAGAAAAAGGCAAATTGTGGAAATAACAAATATCTAACAACTGATGAATCAATAAACAAAGTATTATATGTCCATGCAATGAAATCTAATTCAGCCATAAAAAGCAATTAAGGACCGATTCAAACTTTAACATGGATGAAGCTTGAAAACATGAAGAGAAATAACCAAGGCACCAAAGGCCTCATAGTGTACAATTCCACTTAGATTAAGTGTCTGGAATAGACAAATCCATAAACCAAGCAAATCAGTGGTTTCCATCAGCTGGCGGAAGGCAGAATGGGAAGGTTGCTAAGGGTACAAGGCTGCTTTGGGGGATGATGAAAAGATTCTGAAATTATACACCAGTTATATTTGCACAATCTTGTGAATGACTAAAACTACTAAAATGTACACCTTAAGAGATGAAATATTATGCCATGTCAAGCTAATCTCAATTAAACTATATATTTAAAATATATAATGGCTTGATAAAAATAATTTTGTCCCATTTTTATACCCATTCTATTAGAGGGAGGGCATCAACAGATCAGGGAAAGAAGGTTCTTAAACTGTGAACTCAGTCTTTGAGAGCAAGGATTACATCTTACCTTGTAAATTCAGGAGCCATTATGTTTTCCAGACCATATGCTGTACCCTTCTCATCTGCTAAAATACTTCGTATTATCAATTAAGAAAAATGCATCACAAACTCCCCTAAACAATAAAGGAATCACTGTTCCATTGTACAAAAACTCCAGGTTGAGACTACACATAAAACGTGGTCACCAAAGACCCAACTTCTTAAATCAATTCTGCTCTTCTTGGGCAATTCTGACATGTGACTAGATTCCTTCTTATTCCTAAGATGACTTCCAGTAGCTTCTAGAACTAAATACTTCCTCTTTTA
The DNA here is from genome assembly GCA_004027875.1 of Aplodontia rufa. Taxonomy (NCBI): domain Eukaryota; kingdom Metazoa; phylum Chordata; class Mammalia; order Rodentia; family Aplodontiidae; genus Aplodontia; species Aplodontia rufa. The sequence continues at coordinate 11,335 of PVKS010045113.1, read as the reverse complement.
GGTTCCTAGTGGTTTGTTCAAAATCCGGTTAGTAATATAACTGTTGGTCTTCTCTGGGCTGACTTAAGTCTTGTGTCAAAATAAAATGAATCACTGAATCCAGGAGGAACCCTTCAAACAACAGAGCAAAGTAACAAAGCTAAGTCGATTTTCTTGCTCCATTTAAGAGAGCAAAGCCAGCATAAAAGGGACTGGGGAGGGTATGGCTCAGTGGTAGAGCACCTGCTTAGCACCAATGAAGCCTGGGTTCCATCCCAGTGTGCGTGTGTGTGTGTGTGTGCACATGCACACTGACCAAAAGAAAAAGGGACAGATATACAGAAATAGAGGGGTATTTCTTTTATAATGCGGAAGGATTCAGACTTTAAAGTATTCCTTGGTTAGGGTAGCAGGGATTGATGGCTTATTTTTAAAATTCACGTGACAAAGTACCTGCATAATTTTCAAAGAGATCTCCCAGGAGACAGGCTCTGTCTGGCTTACTTAGCAGGCTCTCACCTATGCGCAAGCCTAGGGCTTGGCAATTTTCTTTTTTTTATCAAGATAAGCATTTATTGTTTCAAATCAGTGAGGATTCAGCCCTGTATTGTAAGTGGGGCCAAGTTCGCCAGCATGGCTCCCTGTCACAAAGAAGAATGAGTGGTCACTGGACAGGTAATAACAGGAACTAGCTGTCCTCTCTGTGGGGGCTTTTGATCACTTGCATTAATAAGACAAAACAACAAGGGGCACTTTGACAGTAGAGTACAAAGGAAGACAAGTATATAAAGACAGAACTGGGGTTGTGTGGAAAGCCCTCCACCTCTTGCAAAGGGTTTTCTAGGCAAGCAACAATGTTTAAAATGTGCCAGATTTACCTAAAGTAATCTCATTATACTGGTCCATATCTTCTTACTATGATTAAATATGTGAGGCAGGCTAACTTTATAAAAGAAAAGATTTTTAATTAGCTCCCAGTTTTGGAGATTCAAGGGCAAGTCACCAGCACTGGCTTAGCTCTGGTGAGGTCCTCATGGCAGATGATGGGTGGTATCAAAACAGCAGTTGTATGTGGGGTGGGGGGTGTTGGGGGATCTCATTTCTAAACATGAAGCCAGATGGAGGCTGGGTCCCACAATCTCTTTTGAGGGCCAGTGACCTAAGGATCTTATACCAGACTCCACCTCTTCAAGTCCCCACCACCTGCCAATACCACCGCACTGGGGACCATTATCCAGCATATGAGCAATTGGGGGACACACTTAAATGATTTCTAAACCACAGTATCCCATTTGTATCCTCGCCTATCTTTATTTTAAAAACATTTACTGAAATGCCATCAAGAGATGATGCTTTATATCTTAAACCAAGATAATCATGAGTTCTTTCATAGGAAAACTGCATTAGCAACAGCATAAGAAAACCTAAGGCAAGAGATTTTCTCAAGGAAAACTGGGCAGAACAAATCCACATGAGCTCTCAGCAGCAAGGACACACAAACAGCCAGAGCTCTCCATCTCCAGCCTCTGCCACAGTTGTCTTGCCCCCTGACTCCCATTGTTTTCCAAATGTAAAACTGATCATCAAACTCAGTTATTGGATTTTTTTAAAGGAAGTAACAAACACAGTGAGAGTTAATAGAGGTTCTCGTACTGCAAGAGAAGACCATTCAGCAAGCTTCAAAGAGAACAAATCCTGTCTATTCTGCTTATTGGCCGTGAGACCAGAGCAATAAAGCCAACTTCCCGACCTCTCCATTCTGCTCTCCTAGAGTGGTGGTGACAGTCTCTTCCTCAGGGCACTCCTGCAAAGATCAACCAAAATGACGCCTACACAGTATTTAGCCCATGCCCCCCAAAATCACTTAATAAGTTCTTGTTGCTATTGTTATAATGATCATAATTTGTAGGAAATGTGTTCTAAATATGTGAAATGAAGCCATTAAATATTTAATATCCCCCACATGACTCTAAAATGCACACATCTGAGAAATGAGGCCTGACTTTCCTCATTTATCAAATGCCAAAACCGAGGACACACATTTTAATAAAGACCACATACTAATACAGAAATCTATGGCAGAACCAAAAAAAAAGGAAGAAAATCTTATCTACGCATGCTAAAATTATCAATTCTTAGAAACACTAATTCTCAGAGCAGAAGAGGATGCATTGACTAATCTCATTCCACTGCACAATTGAACACTCATCAAGGCCCAGAAAGTCAATGGAGAGCAAAAATCAGATCAAATAATTATTCAATGACCCAGCTAATAAAAAAGGATGTCATTCAAAAAATGGACCTTGTACTTTTCTCATTAAAGTAAAAATAATGACAAACTTGTCTATAACTAAAGATGATATATGTATTTCCAGGCCCTTTTCTAAGTATTTCCTATAGGTCCTCATTTCCCTTCCATATTTTGTCTCACTCCATAGACACAACTTGTCTCACTCCAAGGCACAACTTGCCATATGTGGACTCCATATGTTGTCTCAGTCTTCATGACATTCGTGGAGGATGACACTGTGGAGCTGGAAGTGCAGAGATGAGTGAGGGCCAGGGGTAGGACATGAACCCCCTGACCAAGTACCCCACAATCCATGTCTGTACAACACTGTCTGGTGGTCACTTGATCACTTGTGGTCATATTTAAAATTTTAATTAATTTAATTGGAATTAAATTATAATCTCAATTCTTCCACTGTACCAGCCACAGTTCAAGAGTACAGTTGTACATGTGACCCGAGGCTTCTGTGGGACAGCTCTGGCACAGACTCTCCATCATCCCAGAGAGCTTCCTGACAGCGCTGACACAATGCCTAGCAGTACCGAGCTCCTGACCAGGACACTGCACAGCTTCCTGGGCTCTAGTTGCTTTGTCGTACATTTAATAGTTTCTCTTGAATCCAAAACAAATCCCCAAATTTTTTCCATTTGTTTACTGAACAAGCAGTTTGCTTAAGAACTTGCCCAAGTATTCAATATAACATACCAAAGGTTACAAAGCAACTAAAAACCACATTCCTAGATCATAAAAATCTAGAAACTGCTTGACTCAGTGTCTCTGGTGCTGATCACCATTGTGCAGTGCTGTATTCTGGAGGAACAACTGGGAAAGTAAAAAGCATCGTTTTATAGGCAAACATAAGCATGAGTTGTTACTAATTAGGCAAGTGAAGAATGAATCATTTTCCAGACATTTTCTTGCACTCTGTGGCTCAGAACTTTCAATGCATCCCCCACTGAATCTTTGATACATACCCTGGGGCAGCTTGTATCATCTGAGAGCCTGTGAATATGGTCTGGATTTACCTGAAGCATCATACCTTTTGCTGCTAAGAATCTTTTCAGCAAATGGAAAAGGAACTCACAGAACCTGAGGACCTCGTTGGTACATCTCACTCTGACGTTCTCTGTAAAAGTGGACCTTGTGGGACAAGAAGTTTATATTTATTATTTACAAGTAAACCCTAAATTAAGCTCAGGTAGAAGTCAAGGAAGAGTGACAACATTCCTAACGGTAAGCTGGGTGGAGCTCTTTGTAGGCAAGCCAAGTCTGGCACTGGAATCAAATCACGCCACGGTTGTGATCTTCCCCTCGACTGAGGTCGAGAACCCCACAGCACTCATAGAAATACTTGATCCTGCGTTTTCCCATCACCATGTCTACTCTACTCCGCTTCCTTCCATCTTCCATCCTTCCTCTTTGTTTCTTCTTTCCTTCTAGCATCATCTTTACTTCGGATCTGAAAGAGGTACAACAGACTCTTCAGGATTCAAGTGCTCCATGCTCTACAAGGAGACAGGAATATGTTCTTCCTTGAATCTCCTCTTAACCATACATGGCTGCACATGCCTGGAACCCCAGCTACTTGGGAGGCTGAGGCAGGGGGATCGCAAGTGGAGGCTACCGAAACCTTGCCTTAAAATAAAAAATAAAGAGCTGGGGATATAGCTTGGTGGTAGAGTACCCCTGCTTTCAATCCCCAGTATTATTTACATATATCTGTCTTCTCTTTGTCCCCCTCCTTTTCCTGTGTTTTATTCACAGCACCTACACTAATGGGGAACTTATTATATGCTAAAGCACTATGCAGTATGTATTATTATCATTGTTTCATTTCATCTCAGAACCACTTCTACTGTAAGCTTTGTGTCTGACAGGATTATAAAGCCCATTCCACAGGGTGAAAGTCAGGTTGTGATTTACCTGGCCTCATAAAAAGAGGCAGAGGGGCTGGAGCGGTGGCTCAGCGGTTGCGGTGCTTGCCTAGCTTATGCGAGTACATGAGTTCAAACCCCAGCACCACGTACACAAGGAAGTCTCGGAGCAACAAAAGTCACAGGAAAAACTAAAAATATAATTGATTCTCTCTCCCTCTCTCTCTCTCTCCCCCCTCCCTTTTAAATAAAATTAATTTTTAAAAAAATCAAAGGAGGCAGAGATCAGCTGTGGATCCCCCCCCACCCGTCTGACGCCATGTGCTTTACGGCAGACTCCGGAGCCTCACTTCAGGATTGCCTGGTCCAGTGAAAGGAGCTTCAGGTGGGGGTTTTGAAACCTTGGTTTTCATCCTAGGCCACAATGATGTCAAAGTACACACACTCTTTCATCTAATGTTAGGTAAGTACACTAAATGTAGGTAAGACTTTCACTTGCTTCATTGAACCTTGTGTGGTGTCTTAGTGTTACAATGCAGAAATCGAGGCCTTGCCCCAGCCGTGAAGGACAAAGCCTGGACCCATGCCCAAGACACCTGACTCCCAGCGTGAAAGATACACTCTATCCTAACCCCATTTCCTCTGTGGCTAGAGGCCACAGGCTGGATTTTTCTTTTCTTTTTTTTTTTTTCTTTTATAAAGAGAGAGGAACAGTGAGTGAGAGAGAGAATCGATTTTATTTAGTTTTCATGTGGCTTTCGTTGCTCCAACACTTCGTTGTGTATGTGGTGCTGGGGTTCCAACCCACATTCCCACGCATGCCAGGCAAGCACCGTAACCACTGAGCCACCTCTGTAGCCCTGGATTTTCCATAGTAAACAAACACCCAGCAGTGTGGAGCAATAACGCAGAATACGTTAGCACTTCGGGAACAAACAGGGAAAGCAAGCATGCGTATTTTGGTGACGAGCCTCCCAACAGTATTCGATGCAGTAGCGTATTCAGCTTTCACACGCTTCACTTACCTACACAATCAACTTTCATTTGTGAATTAGCCTGATTTCCACTGAATCTTTTAAAAAATTATACTACAAATAATGATTATAGTTGCTTTGTTAAGCTTAAAATCCCGAATATAGGTTTTTTGATTAGCATTTCCCCAATAATGTTCTTTTTAAAATGATATGGTAAAAAAAAAGTGATGTGCTAAATCCTGGCTCAGTAGTAACATATATGGAACTGCACAGCCACAGCTTCACTGCCTGAGGTCCGTGAACACTGATGGTTCAGGAGGACCTTGGCTCTGCCTGGCGCTGGCAAGCACTGCTGCTTCATAAGGCAGTTCACACTTCCCCAGGGCCACTGCTTGTTATTCTCCTGCTCAGATGGGCTTTCAGGTATAAAGAGGGTTTTGATTTGGGGTTTTTTTTTTTCTCTTGTTAGTTCAATCAAATGTCTTATGAAACCTTCTCTTGTGGGATGAATCAATGGATAGATATTCAACGCAGCAAAGCTAACCATGTTGTTATTGTACATGCTAGATGGATATGGGAATGTTCACCATACAATTCTTCAGACCTTTATATTTGAAAATTTTATACTAAAATTCTGGGAGAAAAATCTGTTATGAAACACTTATTAAATATTGTACAAGTACCTATTGACCCCTAGTACACACCAGGCACTGTCTATTGTGCTAACAGGAAGCTTAGAGTGCCGTGTAGCAATCCTGTAGCACTGGCTTAGCAAAACCTGAACTTGAAGCCGAGGACTGGAGACTGCTCAGTTGGAACACATATGAGCCTTTGAGTGGGCTCCCAAGTGTCTACTGAGAGTGAACCCCTCAAAGACTGTTACAAGAATTGGAAAGCCACTCAGAAAGCTCCCCACCCTCCGCCCATTTCCACTGGCTCCACATTGCAAACAATCGCCCTAAGAGAATATGCCACTGAAACAGAACACCTGGACCCTACACTGTCCTAAGATTCCTCCTTTTCCTCTACATAACCCAAGGTCCTTTCAAATCCCTGAGTCTGTGCCAGAGGACACAATAGTGGCTGGCTCCCCTGCTGCACAGCAAGCCCTGACAAAGCAGCCGTTGGTGAACAGAACTCCTCGGGTGCTCTTCATCCTTCATCTTCAATTACACTCACCCACAAGGTCAGCTCAAATCAGTCGTGACAACTCTTCACAAGCAAACCTAGTGCCCATGTCATTGTCTCCAATCATTCTTTAAAAAAAAAAAAAAAAAAAAAGAGAGAAGGACAGAGAGAGAGAGAGAAAGAGAGAGAATCAATTTTTATTGAGTCTTTCACATGGCTTTCGTTGCTCTGACACTTAATTGTGTATATGGTACTGGGGTTTGAACCTGTGTACTTGCGCATGCCAGGCAAGCACCATAACCACTGAGCCACCACTCCAGCCCCCTCCAAACATTCTTTAAATGGAAAGGGGATAAGGTTACCAATTGCTTGCACAGAACTGCACATAACCCAAGGTGCCTCCTTAGGAGCATCTGCTCAACAAGGTCATCTGCAAGGTGGCTCTCCTGGAGAAAAGTGTGAGAGCCTCTGGGTGCTTGACGTTGACACACATCTCCCCATTGGCTAATGCTGTGCCCTCCTCAAAGTAAGAGACAGGAAGTGAAGACAATGGCAGTGGCCACAGGCTGAGGATCACCTGTGCAGTAGTCACCTGAGAGGCCATGGCTGAGCCACACAAGCAACTTGAGGGAAATTGTTTGTCTATCTGTCTTTATCCAGTGTCTCCCCACCCACCCAACCACATGTACCTAGCTTCGTTCTTCAAGGCGAATCCAAGCTTTCTCTGACCATTCCACATCAGGTTGATTAACCTCTTCTTGAAACTCTCATAGTTAGAAAAAAAAAAGAAGGGAGGGAGGGAGGGAACAAGATACAACTTGCCTTATAGTCTTGCTGAAATAGGAATGCATTCAAAGGGACTCACAAGAATGTATCCTCAATATTTTACCTCTAAAGATGACAGTCATAATGGCACATGACACCTCCTTAAGTATTTCTCCTGAATCAAATATTTCTCTTCCACAGAACTGCTGATGTGCTTCATATATACTTCTGTGAATTTCCAAATAGACTCTGAAACTGTCACTTAATTCTGAATCAACAAAGTCTATACAAAAGGGAAGACCTAGCAATGCGAGACCCAGGCATATTAGTCTCCTTAGTAGTTTATGTTAGACACAACACTAGCGTTTCACTGTTGGTATGATGAAATCTTATAGAAAATGAGTGAATGCAAGAAGCATCTTTCGTATTACTCAGAGCTTGCTAATTTATGAGACAATGAGTGTCTCATCTTAACTATGTCGGCATAGGTCACCTGGATGCAGGCCTCCAGGGCTCCTACAGGCGGGGTGCTGGAAAAGGTGACTTTTTTAAGGTCTTTGCAACTTGACATTTCTAATCAGATTTTTAAGACAAAGCCTAAACAGAGAAAAAGAATGAAATAATAGGACAAAAAAGTTAGAAGAAAAAATGTTTGAATTAGTAACAGGTTTGCAAGAGGCCAGGTCCACAATGAACCTGTTTCATCATGTTCCCTGGATGGTACCCTGGGACTCATGATGCAAGCAGGCAGCACCATACAGCTGTTGAATACCCGTATCACCTGCAGCCTATGACATCACGACTGTTCTCACAGACCCAGGTGCTATCTGAGATGGGCCTCCCCTCAGGCTGGAGCTCACATTGTCTACAGATCCAGCCAAGACTGAAGGGGAAATCCAACATGCCCAAGAAATGTGTGTGAGGGTGGGGAGCAGACCCAGGATGAATCCCATACCCTCTGACAAGCTAATAGGTTATGTGCCCTCTCAAACTCACTTATCCAAGGGCACCATGATGGACTAAGTGCACATGTGCCCCCCAAATCTGATGCTGAATTCTAATGGCCGAGGTGATGGCAGTCGGAGGTGGGGCCTTTGGCAGGTGTTTAGGACTTGAGACCTCAAGACAAGGATTAGTGTCCTCATAAGGAAATCCAGAGAGCTCACTGTTCCCTAGAGAAGATGCCATCTATAGACCAGGAAATAGGTGCTCACCAGACACCAAATCTACCACTGACCTTGAATTTCCCACCCTCCAGAACCATTAGAAAAAAGTGCTCCTCTGGTGTTACAAACTACTAGTTTATGTGAGAGTTGTCCCTTGGTATCCATCAAGGATTGGTTCCAGGATCCCTCAGATACCAAAATCCGTGGGTAATCAAGTCCTTTATATAAAGTGGGATGGTATTAGCATATAACTTACACACATCTTCCTATATACTTTAAATCCTCTCTAGATTACTTATGATATCTATTACAATATAAATTCCATGCTTTGTTAGACTTTGACAAAAAGAAAAAAATGACTCTCTTTTCAATACAGATACAATCTTTTCCTCTGACCATTTTCACCCATGCTTAGCTGACTCTGTCTGTAGAACCCATGGATAAGGAGGGTTGGCCAATTATTGCTACAAATGCCCAGATACAGACCTTCAGCTACAGAAAGTGCAAGTGTGCATGGAACTGTGCACACAAACTGTAAAGCCAACTTCAGTTCTGCTCAAAGGTAAACATGAGTGAGAAGGCTGCTTCTGCTTCCTGGAAAAAGAAAACAGTAATTTTTTACACATTTAATCATTTTAACTTACCTTTACTATGCAGTAGACATCGGAAGTAATGACTAGCAATTGAAATCATAGACAGTATAATTTGCCTGACGATGATGGGTATGGAGCTCACTGCCAGCTGCCCAGGCAATATCACTTCTATTTCATCCTCATTAAGAGAATTTCAGGGCTGAGACGATAGCTCAGTGACAGAGCACTTGCCATCATTCCTTTAATAAAGCATGCGCCAGGCCCTGGCTCCATTGCTAGCACTGCAAAGTATTAAAGATGAAAAGAGATAATTTTAGTCTTTATAGAATGGCAATGTGCACAGGTATTTTTTTAGAAGTCTCTACAGTACCAGACTCTCTTGCAGCCAAAGGTGGCTGTGAGACGTGGTCCAGGCAAGACATACATTTTTTTATGAGGGTTTCTAGAAATGTCGTAAGTCTTGTTATAGCCATTTGTCCTCCCTCCTTCAATCCTCACTCCTGGGCCTCTAACATGATTCCCTGACATTCTGCAGTCATGCAGGAAGGGCAGCAAAGCTAAGGTAGAGCAAGCAGCCCTGCAGCCGTCACACTAGACCCCGCACACTAGAATGACAGCCTCCACACCCCTCACAAGAGCAACACCAGTTTCTGGGTGAGCAGCGTCAAAGTCACATTGCTCTCAAAGAAGTCAATCTCAACTACACTAGGTCAAGAAACAACACATTCTCCCAAAATTCTCTGGGTTTTACTCATAGCAAGTGGCTCCCTGCTCTTGCGGAGTTCAGGGGTCATCTGCAGAAAGATGCGCTGGTTGCCTTCACGCCTCACCTCAACCACTGTGAACACCAGGAGGAGGCCTGTCACTGCAGTGACAGAGGTGAGACTAAAGGACAGTTGAACTTCACCAAGGTCCTCTCCTAAGGTAAGACGTCACCGGCAATATTTTACCAAGAACAACAACGATGCCAGTATGTGACCCCCATTCCTATCAAGGGAAACCATTCTGGAATAAAGACAGACTCGATCAGATTATATGCTGCCCGTTTACAATGGTTTGCCACACCATTCTCCAACTATTTAGAGCCAATAAAAGATAAATCAATGTGAAGGCAAGGAAATCCAAGAAATGATTTAGAAAGGGGTCCAAGTATTCCAGGAAATGAACTCCCGTGCCAACTGTGTCTTAGATGGAAAAGTTACCTTCTGTCATTCAGAGTCTGGAAGATGAGCTATTCAGTTCCCAGAACCAACGGTCTTCCCTTAATTGTTCCTCCCTGTGTAAAATCAGCAGGATTCATGCTGCTGTGCACGGCAGATCAACGGCGGAGCGCTGTTCCACCGCAGTCCCAGTTGCACAGGGGCATAGTCTTTCTGGGTAAATCCAATGTAATTCAAATGGACCCGTCTGACGAACTTTCAAAAACAGTCTGACAAAGCTCTGAACCCCAGCTTTTCTTCCTAGATGGGGAGGGTCAACTTCCCTGACTGTGAGTTTGTCAGCATCCATTCCCTAGAGAGTGGAGGCTGTAAGCAGGCAAGTGTCTGTGAATGGGGTAGAAGGGAAAGAAAAAGAACTTGTTAGCTGCAACAGACATATCGGCCAATCCTCCCGTGTGACTTTTCCTTGCCCACTTGTGCTGAGCATGCATGACTCTCACTCTTCCGGGAGCCTCAGTTCTGCATACTTAGACAGACCTCAGGGAAAAGCTTCCACTCCTGGGCACACGAGCAGAGCTGCGTCTTGCCATCTTGCAAGCCCCGACCTCCACATATTACAAACCTATATAAAGACATGCTGTCTAGAAGAGTGGCAGCAACTTGGTGACCTCGAAGCATCAAGCCTATGCACAAAACTAAACATGCTATGGATGCTGCAGTAGAAGGAAAGAAAGAGCACAGGACACCAACGACAGCCACCAACCAACCAGGGAACACCTGCCCTAAACATCGTATTAAGTACGTGATAAATATCTTTCACTGTTCCACCCAGCTCTGGTATCCTGCAGTCTAAACAAACACATGCTGGCCAGATAAAGAGTGGGACCTACAAAATCACAGCAAATGTAACATGAAAGAAACTCAAGAACAATACAACTGTAACCGCCAATCTAAAATTTAGCACATCAGTCGTTGGAAATATTTTTCTGGCAGAGAAAGAACCAGCTGGAATGATACTAGCATTCCTCAGCCCCCAGGTCGATTTCAAATGAAGGTGAGAGTTCTCTGGAAGGAATTTCAAAACTTCCCCTTCATGGAGAATGTGCTTACTTATCTGAAAGGCATGATTATAAAGAACAAGAAAACCACAGGACAAGTTTCTTACATTTACTTAGAAAACTGACCTCTGGAGAAAATGATAATTTCATTTTGTTTGTAATAATTAATCCTTGCAATATCCTGATGGGGAGGTGGAGGAATAGATTATCACTACCTTTTGAGGGAGGAAAAAGATAAGAACATAAAATTAAATGATTACCTGCAAGCCATGCTCAGAAAGCAGCCTGTGCAGATGGAAGTTAGCAGAGGAGACAGCAGACACCTTAGATCCCCTTCCAGCCCTGTCC
>PVKS010045112.1:0-13973 GCA_004027875.1 Aplodontia rufa | reverse complement strand
CATGTGTGTCTTCAAAAGTCACTATTTTGTCCCTGTGCACTCAAGTTTAAAAATAATTTTGACACAGTAGGAAATTAAATTTCAAATGTGTTATTTTTGTTTAAGATATAAGCCAACACATATCAAAATAACTCAGAATACAAGTAATCTGGTGATCAAATAAACACATAAATTAATTAAATTTCACAATGGCAAACTATCCTCTGTTCCCTGTTTCTTACTTCTCCTAACACAAATTATAGGCGTTTATTCTAAAATACCACCTACAGAAAGACTATGTGGCAACTGATCCTATCAAAATATATTGACATACACATTTTAGTTGAACAGCAGCCTTGAATGAAAATTAGGAACATTTTATTAAATTACAAATTGCCATATACAAATGGCAAATGACATGTTCACATTCAGCTTTTAGTAATTCTGAAAAATCAATTCATAGTTGTATCATACTAATAGCTTTATAGGGTTTATTTCATTTACTGCTTTTAATCCTATAAGGATGAGTGCTACTGTTATTTTCCAAAATAATTTAGGCAAATTGGGAATACAAAGGAACCTAGAGGGGTTTGCCCCTTCTCACAGAATTCAGTCTGGTGTGGGGGATAGAAAATAAAACTCTATAATAATCAATTAAATGAAACAGGGTTCCAGCCTTGGAGGAAAAGTTCTGAGGTCTTTCAGAACATAGAAGAGGGGCCTGGGTGGGTCAAAGAGGACTGGTCTGGAGAAGTAATATTGGGGTCCTGAAGCATGCTAGGATTCAGGTAGGCCAGTGGAGATGGAACCACTTCCTGGGTGAAAAACGACGTGTGGTGTTGGGACAAGGGAAGAAGATGGGCATTGGGATACTTAGATGTTGACACAACCATCAGAAGCACACGTAGGCTGCCTGATACCACATCCAGCACTCTCTGCCGTGGAACCTATGGCTGGCTCTCTAGCATACAACTGAAAAGGAGAGAAAAAGAGCAGAGAAGAAAGAAGAAGAAAGATCAAAGAAAAGAGAGGTTAATCAGTTTGCCCAAGGTCCCAAAGTCAGAATTCAAATTTGGCATCCAGACTCCAAGACTCATATTTAGACCCAACACACTACGCTCTGAACATGAGCCTAACAGTCATCTCCTTATGACAGTTCATTAGAATTTTTACAGGTGCTTCTAAAGAAAGTCCCTTAGGCGCATTTGAGAACTGATTTTTTGACACATGGAAAATGTATTTTGCCTTAAGGTTGTTTGTAACATAAACATTAGGAAGTGCTATGTAATCTTCAATGGCAATCAATGTACAGATGGTTTTTATAGGTTATAGCAGTCTTTCTATCCTTTCTCTCTCTCTTTTTCTGTATTTATCTAAATACACACACACAATGGTGAAGTCAAATCATAAACACATCTACTCAGAGTGAATTTGAATGTGTACTTGGAGGAGAGAAAATTTGTGACATCCCTCCTCTCACGCTTTCCATGAATGTATGTTCTGATCTCATATGTCGACAAACTTTCATCTCACTTGAAATATAAGTATCATGTTAAAGTTACCCAACATGCATTAAACAAAAAGAAAAAAATGACTGCTTTCTCAAAAGAAGAGAAAATCAATTGAGTCCTACCTTGAGTTAAACCAAATGTTGGAAGGAACAAATAAGAATTTTAAAGTTGTTCTTACACATATCCTCAAAGAAGTAAAAGAACATGCTTTCCATGAATAAAAATCTCAGCAAAGACATAGGAAATTAAAGAATAGGAACGGAAATAAAAGAGGAAATTCCAGACCTGGAGAATACAATTTCAGAAATGAAAGAAATCACTACGTGGACTTAACAGCTGAAAGGATGTGGCGCAGGAAAGTGTTCACACACTCAAAGACAGGGCAACAGAAATTAGCCAAGGGGAAGAAGAGAGGAAAAAGAGCAGAGGCTGAGGGGCTTGCTAGATAATGTTAAACAGTGTAGTATAAAAGCTTGATGAAAGACAGAAACAAGGTTCTAAAAGAACACCAGACTCCTAATCCCAAAGAATCCCCCCGGTTGAGACACATTCACGATGAGCTGCCTACATTGCTCAGATCAGCTAATTTCAATGTTCCTCTTTCAGACCCAGACAAACCAACTGGATATAAAACTTGAGAGAATATAGAAATGTGAATAATAAAATTTAAGATTTAATTTGATAGGTACATAGAGAATCTTACATACCAACAAAAAGTAAGCATGAGTTTTCATATACTGAAAACAAATATAAAGATGGGCTATAATTTGAGCCCAAAAGTTTTAAGTATAAAAACTTTATATTGCTATAGATCACATTCTGTAACCACAATTCTGCTAAATTAGAAATTGACATGTAAAAGATTACTTTAAAATTTACAAGTTTGAAAATTAAAAATTATAAATACACTCATAAATCATGTGTTCAAGAGGAAAATAATGCTAGAAATAATGAACTATGTAGAACTAAACAAAAAATATTACATCATATCAAAATTCATGTGAGGGTTCCAATAAAGTTGTGCTGAGAGGGAATTTATGTATTCAAACAATTTGTTAAAAACCAAGAAAACCACACATTATAGGTATCTGCAAAATAGAAGCTATAAAAAAACAGAAAACTCAAAAAAAGAAAGTTAAGAAACATTGAAATAAATCAACAGAGAAAGACAATTCAGTGTAGTAGAAATGATCAAGATAAAATCTTTTTGTTTTAAAAGTATTTTTATTTTAAAATTATATGTTTTCTTTATTAAAAGTAGCAATTTCTGCAGTTTTTTTTTTTTTTTAAAGAGAGAGGGACATTGAGAGAGACAGAGAAAGAGAGAAACAACTTTATTGAGTTTTTCACATGGCCTTAGTTAATCCAACACTTAGTTGTGTACGTGTGCTGGGGTTTGAACCCAGGTCCTCATGCTTGCCAGGCAAGCACTGAAACCACTGAGCCACCGCACCAGCCCCATTTCTACAGTTTTTAAGGGAACTATGAATAATCTTAGAAAATTTCTAGAAGTAACTTTATGCTATTTTGAAAATTGGTATAATATAGACTAATTTCTAAAAAAAATGTAAATGAATATAATTTACTAAAGACAAAATACATATTTCAACAGACTTATAACTACTAAAGAAATTTAATCAGGTCAGAAATCTTTCTTCCACACAGACATCAGTCTGAGGTTATTTTGTAAGTAATGCCACTACCGGTTAGTCATCTTTTTGTTGCTGTCACCAAAATACTTGACAAGAACAACTTAGAGGAAGAAAAGTTTATTTGGGGTCCAGATTTCAGAGGTCTCAGTTCATGATCAGCAGAGTCCATTGCTCTTGGCTCACGATGAGGCTGAACATCATGGCAGAAGAGCCTGCCAGAGGAAAGTAGCTCAACTCATGGCTGCCAGCAAGCAGAAGGAGCAGGACACCAGGGACAAAACATCACTTCCAAGGGCACATCCACCCAAGTGACCAACTTCCTCCAGCCATGCCCCACTGAGTTACCACTCACTCATCCCTTTAGATTACTAATCCATCAAATGGACTAATACACTGATGAGGTTATTGCTCTCATAACCTAATAATTTCACTCTGGACATTGCTACATTGTCTTACACATGAGCTTTAAGGAGACCACCTCATATCCAAACCATAACAACACAAAATATTCAAGAAAAAGATGATTCCTACATAAATTATTTAAAATGATAGGAAAAGATTGTATTTCCCAAAATAGCACTATCTAAGGTTTGTACAATGAGGACATAAAAAACTGACAAAAATTTGCAAGAAAATGAAATCATAAACCAATGCACCTAGATGACAACATATAGAATACTCCTCAACCAAAGTAACAAATTGAATACAGCAATGCACAAAAATCATACTTTCTGAACAATTAGAGTTGTTCCCAGTAGTACAAGTATGATTTAGCATTAGAAAATCCACCTATAAAAGTGATACCATTAAGGAATTAAAGGAGAAAATCACATAATCATCTCAAAACGTATAGACAAATCATATGATAGATTTTGACATTCATTCATGTTAAACAGAAAAAAATTGTTTTGTCTCACAGAATGTGACATCATGGTTTTCCTTATTGTCTCTGGATTTAGGTTGAAACTGCGAAAGCTTAAAACAAAATGAAAAGTTTTAAGTACCTTCACATTCTATAATAAGTAATTCAGTGACCACTCCTGGAAAACTTGAAAAAGGAGTAGTCCAATTCTTATTCCGTCAGTATCAACCATCACCGATCTTGAGGCGATATGAAAGAAGTCTCACATTTCGCTGACAAGGTTGGGCATGGAAGAGCTGAGGCTTTTCCTGTTGAACATTGACTTGTGTTGTGCAATGTCAAGCACACACATTGGGTAGAGAAGGAAGACTAGTAAATCCATCTCAAACCAAATGAGAGGGCCCCAAAGAGAACTTCTTGCAAAGTCTGACATGTGTCCCTTGATGTGACTTGCAGACCAATACCTTTCTTGGAAGAAAGTCTAAAGGCAAGAGACTTTGGTTGAAACTCCAAAATTGGACTACTCCCTTTTCAAGTTTTCCATGAGGCATCTTGGGGTCGTCCATGCTCCCTCACTTTGGTAAGGGCAGGAAAGAGCATGTGTTTCACATAGACCAACTAGCAATCACACAGAGTGAACCCAATGTGGGTAATCCGGCCAAAAGGGCCATAGAAGAGGTGAGGCTCTTCCTGCTGAGTAATCGACTCCTTGAGCCAGCAGCCTGAGAAATGAGTCATAAATGAGCAGTTGTCAAAGGTTTTGCTTGATTGATGAGAACTAAATGCAAGAAATTCCACTGCCACTGCCTCTTCAAAGATCTACAGAAGCACTCAAGGAAAACAGGCTCTTCAACAACAGCCATACACCGAACAGCTATGACAGGGAGAGCTTTCCTTCTAGCGCTCTCCTTCTACCCTCAACCAATCCCAGAAAGACTGGAACTCCAACAGTGAGTCTGAAAAGAGGTGCCATGAGGGACAGGGAAGGAATCAGCCACGCCCTTCCTCTCACTGCAAAGCTCTGTGGCTCAGTGGCCACTGATGCAGAGGAGGTTTTAAGTTGGATTGAATTCCAGAGTTTTGTTATTAAACTAGATGTTATTACGATCATCTAATAAAAGCTGGACAACATTTTATTGCCCAAGACAATACTAAAGATTCAGGTCATTATTTTATTCAGGATAAGGAAAAAAAATTATTCAACAGAGCTAAATTAATGAATCATGAGGGGGGGGGAAGTAAAATTCATTTCCACTTGCATACCTCTGAAACCCATCTGTTCACCTAACTAGTTATGTTAAGAGAAAGGCTTCCTTCTTAGATTGATAAATAATACCTATTTCAAATCATTGTGAACAGCCAAGGAAGCACCCTTGGTAACACAGGAAAATGGTTGGGATGATCACATTCACAGATGCTAGTTGTCATTGTTCTAGAAAGCATAGCCAATGCAATAAGGCTAGAAAAAATATTTACATGGGGAATAAAAGCTGACAGAGGAAAATGCAATTTCAGACAATATGATAGTCTACATTAAAAAGCTATTAAAACTAAGAGCTATTAATTTTAGAAAGAAAGATGCATACAGAGAAATAAACAATGGTTTTCTTATGGGACTGAGTTGTGTCCCCCCAAACACTGAAGACTTAAACTCCAGTACTTTAGAAGGTGACTGCATTTAAAGTGGGGAGAGTTAGTTAAAAACGAGTTAGTTAAAAAATGGTAGTGTGGACTCTGATCCATTGTGACTTGTATCCTTACAAAGATAAGAAATCTGGACACACAAGAGAGATCCAAACATGATCATTGCAGAGGAAAGACCATATGAAGCCAAGAAGAGAAGCCTCCAAGAAATCAAACTTGCCAACACTTTGATCTTGGACGCCAGCTTCCAGAACTGTGAGAATATAAATGCCTGCTGTTTTAGACATTAATTCTGTGATACAATATTATGGCAGTCATAGCAAACTAATCTTATAAATTAACAGAGTCTAATTAAAAGGTAATAAGATATGAAATATCCAAAGAATCAGAAAAATTACAAAGTTCCTAATCAAGGAATTACTCTAACAGTACATGTTCAAAAATGGATGGTGAAAAATGCAAAGCTTATTGAAAGGAAGAGACCTGAATAAATGGACAAATATAGCAAGTTTATTTGTGTTAAGATATAAATATTTCCATTCGCCCCCAAATTAATCTATACATTTAGTGTTAATAAGAATCTGAAAAAGCAAAAGGGCAATGATAACAGAGAATTGTTGATAAAGAAGAAGGAGGAAGGCAAATGATTCATCATGGATCTACAAAGCAAAAGCCTGAGAAATGTACACGGTGGTGATTGTGCACTTCAGAAAGGGCCTTTGAGCCTTCCTTCTTTTTCCAGGTGCTCGGATGTTGGAAGCCAGGGCCTCATGCATGCTAAGCAAGTGCTCTACACTGAGCTGCATCCCCAGCCCTAGCTTTCATTACTAAATATAAGCATCCTTGTCTTTCATTTATAGATTTTATTGAATTAAGGGAGAATTCTACCACCATTCAGTTTTCTAGATGACAGAAAATTTATTACAAGTCAATATTTTGACAAATTCCTTTTCAATAGCTCAAAAGGGCTAGAGTGGTGGCTCAGAGGTTCAAGCCCTTGACTGACATGTGCGAGGCCCTGGGTTCAAAACCCAGCACCACAAACACAACTAAGTGCCAGAGAAACAAAGGACAAATGAAAAAATAAGTAAAATTGATTCTCATCTCTCTTCCTCTTTCCCTCTCAAAAATATTTACTATTTCAAGAAATGATACAAATATTTGTTCTTTCGTGTAATAAAATGTGTTATCATTTCATTTCATGTTGTTTACCTTTCTGGCCTAAACTTGACTTCAGTTGGAGTATGTAGTTCTTTTAACATGTAGCTGAATTTAATTAGCTAATATTATATTTAATATTTGTGAGTCTACATTCATAAACATGGATGATATATATCTTTCTTTTTATTTTGTATATTAATATCAAGGTCTTCTGACTTTATTCCGTATTGAGATTTTCTGAGTTTAAAAATGTATTGGAAACCTTGATCTTCATTTTTATCCTTTAGAACAATTTTCCTAGGATGTAAATAATCCATTCTTGAATTTGTCAGAATCTACTGGGAAAATCTCTGGGGCCATGGTCATTTTCGTTTTGGGTGGTGGAGTTCGTTAACAGTTATTAATGTTGATTACAATGCTACTGTCTCTGCAGGGCTTCTACTTCATCTGGAGTTTGTTTCCAGAACTTAATTTGCCCTAAAAATTTAGAAATACTTTCATGATATTTTATAAGGAGATATGATTTTATTTAAAAAGAAAAAGAAAAAAGAAAAAACAACCTCTCTGTATCGAGTTTGAGTAGCAGGAAACAGCTTCCCCTGAGGTTATTGCTTCAGAACTTAGTTTCTGAATTTAGAAATGAAGCAAGGTTGTAGTAGAAATTTTCTTTTTAATTTTATCCAAAATTTATTTATTTATTTGGTACTGGGGATTGAACTCAGGAGTGCTTAACCACTGAGCTACATCCCCAGGCCTTTTCATTTTTTATTTTAAGACAGGCCTAGCTAAGTTACTGAGGCTGAGCTTGAACTTGAGATCCTCCTGCCTCCACCTCCCAAGTCTCTGGGATTACGGGTGTGCATCACCACATCCAGCAAATTTTTTCCAAAAATTTTTAATGAAGTGACTTTACAGTATCATATACTAAACTGTGAACACATTTCTTCTGTCTGAGAAGTACACAGAGAAACATCATATTTAACGCTTTCTCTAGAAGGGCAACTTTGTGGTCACATTTTCTTGTATGAGAAAGAATGCAATACACAAAAGTACTCACCAAGCCAGCAGTAGGTCCTGCAACGATTCATTTGCTCACCACCTCTCTCTCCGCCCTTACAGCATATTGCCTGCCTTCACCAGAGCACTCGGTCTTCTGACCTTCCCTGGAATATCACACAGTTTCAGGAGGCTTGAGCCAAGTTCGTCTCTCTGCACACCTGTGACTCCCTGACCCCACTTTCCATCCCACGGCATCTCCAGCCTGCCATCAACATCCAAAATGTATGGGTTTCTGATCCCAAAGAGAATTCTGTTTCTGCTCACAAAGAATTGTTGACGTTGCTGGCAGATTTAAATTATTGTGGGCTCCCTTGGGTTTGGGTGCAAGGACACTAGGATTGATGCCAGTATAGGAGGCTCAGCCACTAAGAAACTGGCCTTCATAGGGAGATGGCATCCTGCGTCCAAGATGCTGATGGACTTTGTTTTCCTATCAGTCAGCTTTATTCTCTTTCTCTCCTTTTTTTTTCTGCAAAGAATTCTAGATACCTAAATCCAGGTAATGTTTAAGAGAGAAGAGCAAAAGAAATAGATGAGAGAGAGAGAGAGAAACAAGAGAAAGAGAGGAAGAGAGATGACAGAGATAGGGATACATGGATTTAGGGATGGTGAAATAATTATATACGTGAAATTATTACTATTTTTTTGCTTTTGAATCTTTTAAATTTTTTGTAGGTTTTTTTTTTTTTTGGTGGAATCAAAGAATAGAGCAAAGAAAAGGAAAATTTGAAGGCCATAGGTGAAGTTCCAAACAGAGCCATTAGGAAACAGCAGTTGTGAGAGGGAAGTTCAAGGGCGGTCTGCCTGTCACCAGTGCCCTCTGGAAGCCCTGGAAAGGGCTGGGGAAGGTGGCATCCTGGGGCAGTTTATTTTATGATGAGTCTAAAAATGTCAGAGAGAGAACCCTGGGGACCGTGTTTCATCACACAGCCTTCAGGGTCCCTGCAGTCTGCTGGCTGATGGCCACCAGGAGGTGAAAGGTCACAGAACAACTGTGACTGCTCTGTCCCCTGCCTGGTGTTTTGAATATTATAGCAACTTTATTTTTGGAAACAGCCCCAGAAGTAGAAGAGGTTTTGCCTGTGGGACCCTCATTTCCACCTTAAGTACAAATAGAAGTGAGACAGAAAGTTGGTCCCTGGCCATCTAGGTGGATGAGATGGAGCCTGGAGGGTTAGTGTGTGACGGCAGACGGGGGCAGCATCTCTCGCCTGGGAAAGCAGTGTGTGCCCTCTCTCTGTTCACAGAAAGCAAAAAGCAAAGCGAAGCCAACTTGTGGATGAGCTTAAAAAATAGCCACTTGGCTGAGCTTCCTCCGTTGTCCATCGGTGAGAAAAGGGACTGAAAGCCAGCAGCAGCGCTGCCAGAGCTACGTGGGAGCACAGGGAATCCCACGCACGTTTCCCCTTTGTTATAGAGATTCCAGGGGGCACTCCGTGCAATGGGCCGGATCCTCACCGAAGGTGGCTGAGAAAGTAGGACCTAGAAGGAAGTTAAACGTTGATCTGGCAGTGACTGTGGGGTGGGGTGTGCGGTGGGTCATGTGGCTCTCATCTTGAATTCTGTGAAGTAAGACTGACAGAGCTTCCTACAGAAAGGACTCTTTGATATTATCTGAACAAAAAGCAAGAAGTCCAGAGAGGTTAGGTGATGGTCCCCAGGGCACCCAGAAAGTAAGGGACAGGTCCTCTTATTCTTTTCTTTTTCTTTTTTTTTTTTTTTTTTTTGTCTTTTTTCCCCCTCCTCCTCCTGGAAGTCAGTTAGGGATCAGTAGTTCCCATAATTTTATTTTCTACTGAGTTAAATGATAGATTTGCAAAGGTAAAGAGATGTTTCTAGATTTATTTGGGGTACTAGGAAAGTTTAGTATCTTCTGCTTACTTTTAATTGATATGTATAGTATTTGTAGATTTTTATGTGGTACAGTGGGATAATTTGCTACGTATACACAATGTGTAATGAACAAATCAGGGTAATGAGTATTTCCCATTTCCTTAAATATTTACTATTATTTTGTGTTGGGAACCTTTCAACTCTTGTCTTCTAGTTCTTTATAAAATTATAATAAACTGTTGTGAATTATAGTCACCTACTGAGCTACAAAACACTAGAACTTATTCTTCTTGCTTTACCCTATTTTTGTACTCATTTTCCAACTGCCCCCACCCTCCCAGCTTCACCTAGACAAAGCATATGATGACCAATATTTATCTTTCTACTTCTAAGAGAGTAACATTTTTAGCTTCTCCATATGAATGAGAACATGCTGTATTTGTCTCTCTGTGCTGAGTTCATTTCATTTACCAGTTCTATCCATATTGCTACAGGTGGCAGGATTTCATTCTTTCTTACAGCTGAGTAATATTCCACTCTGTGTAGATGCTACATTTCCTTCGTTCATTTCTTCGTTGACACCTTGGTGGAATCCACATCTTAGCTGTTGTGACTAGTGCTTTAATAAACGCGGCAGGCCAGGTGTCTCTTTGATATCTGGACTTCATTAGCGCTTGATATGTATCTAGTTGTGGGATAACTGGATAACATGGTAGTTCCACTTTTAGTTTTTAAAGGGCAGATCCACCTATTCTTGAGTCTCTAGCTCATAAATATTCTGATATTATCAATCACCCTCTACACACCTCATGCTGTTGTGGTTGCTGTAAGTGTGGGGGATGTGCTACTGGGGATGCAGTCATATAAAATTGTTGGTTTCATAATCTCTTCCAGCTTTGAAAGCTCATAAACATAAACATGTGAAACAAATTAGCAAGTATATATATAATACCATTGCATGTTAATTTAACTCATTCTCACATTACTTAAAGAGTTCTATGCATTGTGATGTTTCTCAGGGGTTACATTCAATAACTGATTCTGGACAGAAGTCATAAAGTAGTTGAGATCCATCATATGTAGAGAGCAACAGAAATCACGGCAATGAAGTGTCTAAGGTTGGCCCTTTCACCAATGGTCATCATTTCATTGATAGTATGTTAAGATGTCGTGAAACTCTTGCACTCAAGAGAGTTGCAACTATAGGCTACTTTATTAAAGAGTCATTCATGAAATGACAGTATACTGAGTGATTAAGATTTCAGTGCAGTCAGTCGGCTAGGGCTAGTGGGATCTTAAAATTCTCCTTGTCCTGTGTGAGCTCTAGGAATTATCCAACCCACAGAACTCTGTAGTCATTCTCTGCTCTCATTGCATTTTAATCTACATTCCCTTAGTATTCATAGGGGCTCCCTATGCAAATGCTATGATCTAAATATTTTCTCTTTCCCTCCCTGAATTCACGTATTGAAATCCTAGCCCCTAAGATGATGGTATGAGGAGGTGGGTTTTTCGGAAGAGAATTTGGTCCTAAGGGTTGATCCCTCATGAGCAGGAAGAGGCCTCAGAGAGAACATTTGCTCTTTCCACCATGCTACAAGTGAGTGAGAAGGTGCCACTATAAATCAGAAATGAGATACAAAATCTGCTAGCACCTTGATGGTGGAGTTTCCAACCTCCAAAACTGTGTGAAATTGACTTCCACTGTTTATAAAGAACCCAGATTGTGCTATATGTTATAGTAGCCTAAATGGACTAAAACAGCAGGAGATCTGCTGCCTCTTTCTCCTTGTGATCTCCTCCTCTGCAATACTTTGCTCATCCAATTCCAACATCTCCAGCTTCCAGCACTCCGATCTCTCAATTCAACAAAACCACCCCATTCCACCTGGGACCCCTTCCCTGTGCTTTGGGACAGAACATCTCTCGAGGGACATAGTCAAGGATGCTCGTTAGTTTCACTTGTTTCTTTCCTTTTCATTCGGGAATGTAGTACTGTACAGCCAATTGCCCAAGATCCAAAAAACAGTTATCTCATATATTTTACCAAGTTTTCTGGTTGTTTATGGTGTGAGGGAAAGTTCACTAACAGTTAAGCTTCCAGCATGGCTGGAGGCTTAAGTGTTCCCATGTAGTTTTGAAGTGATACAAATCCGCTACAAATGTGGGAGATGACACTACTTGACATTTTAAAATTAATCATCCATGTTAAAAATTTAAGTATAACTATCTAAAAAATAAAAATGTAAAATAAAACTTCCAACCCAGGGGAGCATGAAACAAAGTGGAATACAAAAAAAAAATGTGTACATTCCAATAGTAGATGGAAAGGGAGAATATGAAATGAAGCAAAGTGTATGAGGATCCGGTGCCAAGAAAGGACGTCAAAAGAACCAACAGATGGGACTGTTTACTCCTGACAATGTAGAGATGATTGAGGTATTTGGAAAAGACTTTAAAATAAACACTGAATGTTTAAAATTCTCAAATAGCCAAAGGAGGAACTAACATCATGGAAGAATTAGAAGTTATGAAAGATTAAACGTAGACATTAAAAACCATTAGAAAATTAGGACTGAAATAAAAGATTGAAAAAAAAAGAGAAAGGACTGTATATACAAAAGAATGAACAGTTCCTTGGAAGGCAGGACTGAGAAAAGCCACCAGTGTATGGAACACAGAGGAATAAAGAAATGAGCAACTGTGAGCTGCATCCAAGTCCACTGAATTCTAGCCAAACACCTACAAAATGTATAAACTCAGCACGACTTAATTATAAAGAAAACCTTACCAAAAAGGCTATCAGAGAGGATAATTTTAACATACTTCTCTCAGAAACTATTTTGATTAAAAATAAGCATATAGGATTCTTGAATGATAGGATTTTCCAGCTTTGATCAAACAAATGTATCTTGGATAGAAAAATAAAAAAGGTCATAAACCAGATGACTATGTATATGAGCCTGTTTCTGGACTCTACAATGATCCATTGATGATTAGCCTATGTTTTGCTAATGCCACACTATCTTAATTAAAAACTTAAAATAAGTCTTGAAATCTCGTAAGGCAAAACCTCTAAATTTTAAATGATTGTTGAAATATGAATGAAGTGTAGATTTCAGTTATTCATAATGTGTCAAAAATTTTGGTGGATTAATTGGAATACTGATAGGAGATGTTAATAATAAGGGTAGTTGGGTGTGAACTATACACGGAATTCTCTCTACCCATCTTTGCAATTTTTCTATAAACCCCAAACTGCTATAAACTAAAAAGCTGATTCAAGAAAAGCTGCTTAGTTACTCTCATTTATTTGTACCTACATAAAAATTTTAGAGTTAACCTTTATATTTCTAAACTAAAGCCTACTGATATTTGGAACTTGGGTAATGCAGGGAAAACTTTTGGAGTATTTAAAAGTAGTAGAGTACCTTCTAAACCAGGAATAAGCTCTCCCCACCCCATTAATTAAGATTTTTACAATTTATTGCTCCAGATTTGCATTTTTCATCTCAATGTTCTTGAACATTGTCAGCTTCAAGTTTTTTTGATACTACTGCAAATGGTACATATTTCTAGTTTTTTCACTTTATGACTATGAACGGAAATACAATTGATGCCTCAAATGATTTTCTATCTGGAAACTTGATTACATTACTTATTAAATGTGTTATTTTATCATTATAATCCTCTGAAATACTGAAGCACACAAGTTACCTGTGAATAGAATGACGTTCTTTTTCCTTTCAGACCCTATAGCTTGGACTTGTTTCCTGGCTGTAGTGCATATGGTGGGGCCACCAGCATCAGACATGAGAAGTGGTAAAATAGAGCAATCCTTTCTGTTTCCTAGCTCTGGGGGAAGCTTTAGATATTTCAGCATTATGATGCTTGATGCAATTTTTAAAAAAGAAGTATTCTCAACCAGATTATTCCTTGTTTGTTTAGAGTTTAGATCATAAATAGGTATTAAATTTTATGAAATGCTTTTTCTCTATCTATTCTAATTGTATTTTCTCGCTTTTGTGTTAATAAGTTAATTTGTGTTGATCAACTTTTCTTGGATTAACTCAATTTAGTGATCACGATATATAATCCTTTATTATATATTTCTCAGATCTATTTGCCAATACTGTGTTCAGGATTTCTGCTATTAAGGTCACATGAAAGAGTGCTATAACTTTCCTTACTTATAATATAGTTGTCAGGTTTGGGTGTGAAGGATACATAAAAAGACTTGCCAAGTAAACCTTCATTTGCTGTTTTCTGGAA
>PVKS010045111.1:0-13971 GCA_004027875.1 Aplodontia rufa | reverse complement strand
AAGCAATTCCTAAACTGCAGCTTGCCTCTATCCCAATGTCTCTGTGGGGCCACTCCCACTTGCCTAGGGACCTGGCCAGCTTTACCTGTTGATTTTGGTAAGCTGTCACTGTGGTGAATTCAGTTTCTTTAAAGGAGAACGTTTTAACCCCTTTAGCTGGCAGGGACTGAATCCGGGACAGGTCAACTCTGCTGTCTTGCTCCATCACATGCACGCGGGGCTTGTACTTATGCATGGACTGAAGAATTATCTGGGGAAGAAATTGTCAAATGCAGCCCGAAAAACTGGCTTCCCCTCCCAACACCATTGCCCTCTAAGGACAACCCCCAATGTAGTCACACAAAAAGAAAGATATAAGGTTAAACTGGGAGACTCAGGTAACCACACAGAGAGAATTTGTTATGCTACTTTTCTCCTACAGAGATCCTCCTGCCTAAAGGGTTTCTAGAGCAAAGCAACTCATAGACACCGGACAACAGTTATTCCCTTTCCAGGTTGGAGCCCTTGCTATTTGCAAGTGCGGATGACTATGTGTGGCAGAAGCATAGTCATAGGGAGTCATGGGCCTGAATGTGATGAGCAAACTTCTGACATTCCTCAGCTCCTAATCCAGTTCTTTTGTGACTGGCATCCAGCAAACTAGGCAGGGAGGAGGCGGAAGTACACCTAGGCAGTAGGCTTAAGATCCTTGTAATCTGAAAACAGGCAGGGACTGTCTATTGGAGCAGATTTCTAGTCTGCATTCCAATTCATCTGCTTGCATCCTCCCACCACATCACATCTAAGGTGCCCATCTAACAGCTCTGTAGACTACAGGGAAGGTAAGTGCCCAGAGTGATTTCTCCAGTTACCAAAGTGCCTAAAAGCCTGGAGAAGTGTTTCATTCTGCTCTCTCAGACTAGGTATTCTGGCTTAAACAACTCTTTTTCTGTCCTCAAACTCACTGGTTTCATTATTCCCCACTGCCAATGCTCTCAGCTTCTGAACAAGTTTCAGAAACCCTTGGTTGGCCATTTAATTCACAGGTCCAGAGCTTAGACAGTTCCTAAAGAATAAAAAGGGTTCAGGGCCACTCATGGGGGAAATCTTGTCATCACCCTCTTTAGTGGGTAGGACTGTGTTCACTTACATGGCCTTTGTCATCCATCTCATTGTTAGTGAGTTTCACCCGATCAAAGCTGATGATCTGCCTCATCCAGGTCTCTCCTGAGCAGGGGGAGTCCGGGTGGATATAGAATCTGGGAGCGATGCACGAATGGTCAGTATTCCCAGCTACCATCCACTGTGAGCTGTGATACACGTACCTGAAAAGGCATCACCACAGGATGTTGGCATTAAGCTTAGCAGGCCAAAGTCAGGAGAATGGAGAAGAGCTGATGAATTCTGGTCCTAAGGGACTGGTAAAAGCCTAGCCTGCTGACCTAACAGACAAGTCACAGAAGAACCACCTCAAATCAAATAGTATTAAAGGACAGAAAACAAACAGCGAAAAAACATATATTACCAAAAATTCAATGAAGTGCCGGGGGAGTAAAATGCCATGGGATTTATGCATCTGATTTGTATTTCCTCCCAGAAACCAAAACAGAAATTGATCTAACCAGGTTTACTGCGCAGAAATGCTGAAGAAGAAGAAGGAGAAGGAGATGAAGGTGATGAAGGAGAAGAAAGATAAGAAGAAGAAGAAGAAGAAGAAGAAGAAGAAGAAGAAGAAGAAGAAGAAGAAGAAGAAGAAGAAGAAGAAGAAGAAGAAGAAGGGAACCAGCATTAGGCAACAAGAATCACAAGTGGAGAAAAGAGCAGGGTGTCTGTACAACCTACTGTCACCAGTCTTTTAGTAGAAGCCCTTTCACCAATAAGAATTCTCATCAAGAAAAACCCCAGGACCCCTGCCCTGTGCAACCCCTGGGCTGATTTTCACAAGGTTTTAATCTCAAATTTTCAATCCTGCTTTGATTTCAAAAACCAGAAGCAACATGAAAAACAACACAGTTTATTCTGCTGTTTCCATGCCTGGATTCCAGCAGTTGGTGAGCTTCACTTTCTTCTTGCCTCAAAAACAGGTCTGCAGCAGTAGTTCTGCAGTTAACTAAGCTTGCTGCTCAGGAGGACACAGGTATGAACCCCAGCACCACCTACATAACAAAGTGTCAGAGCTATGAAAACCACATGAAAAGCTAAATGAAATTTATTCTCTCTTTCCCTCTCTCAAACCAAACAAACAAAAACAGCTCTGGGCAGGACTCCTCACCCACCTCCAAGTGGAACACTCACAGTCCAATATTGACTGCTCTCTAGCAGTTCCCTCCCTACCTCCAGAGTTCTATGAATCAAAGCAATAGTCTGGTGTGTATGCATTGCTTCTAGTTCAGAAGATCCTGTTGACTTCAGAACAATCTGACCACTTGTACCATGCTCTAAATGGAATACCTAAAGCAAAAAGGGTAAAAGTTTTCCTCCTACCCTCTGGATTGTGGTCACCATTTTAGGAAAAGAGATAAGGAATGGACTAAAAAGATGGATCTAGCCTTGTTGCAAATCAGGTTATAATTCTGAGTGCCTATTACCAAAGACCAGCATGTGTCCAGAAGACTGGGTCCCCACCAAGAGCTAAGGGGGATTCCAAATTCCTTCAAACCACTTCTGTCTTCCACATTAAAGCCCATGCCCTTCACAGTTTACATAGCAGAAGCTGGAACACTGGGTAGGCTAGAGTCCTGGGGTACATTAACAATTGGCTTGCCTGCATTCCAAGAGAAGAGGGAGAAAAAAAAACCCCTGTTCTTTCCTCACTCTAAACTCACATTTGAGTAATCCTGAATACCACTGAAGAACAATCCTCCCTCCCCATATGGTATAGCTTTTTAAACACTGTAGTCAGGTTGCAGATTTGAAGATCTGAATCTATGTCCAAGTCTAGCCCTGGGGTATCCTCATATGGGCCCAGTTACCTGTAGCGTTTGGAATCCACTGGTACCACATCGATGACCACATAGTACTGCTTCCCTGGGTTCAGCCCTTTCACCTTGACCCGAACAGAGGGGAACATCCGCCTGTAGGAGATAAATTAGAGTCTAACCCAGGGACTTTCAAATATTTTCAGAAGGTAAAGAAATCAGGGACAAATATGGATGCCAGTAAAAAAAAATGAAAGGACTCACTATACCCTTGCCATTCCATGACAGGTTCAGGGAATGGCATTTTCTACATGAGGAAAGATTGTTGGTTATATGCTTGATTGAACAAGTCTGGGATTTTTGAGTTAAGTATAATATCCTTACCAAAGGGCTTTATCCATGAGCTCCCTGTCCCACACACAACATAATGAAAAGCTAAGCTATGAAAGAAAACGTAGGAGAGAAAAGGATCTGTCTCTCCGGAGCTCAGAAGTAAGGTCTGTGAGTAAGATTTGGCAAAAGCTGAAATTCAGAAAACTCATTTAAAAATAACCCAGCTGCCATGAAGGGGCTGCTCTGCACCAAAAGATGATCTTGGGAAAGGCTTACCTCTCAGTGGCCTGAGCCAGGGATAGTAATGTGGGGGACTATGAGATGGAATATTGTCCACTCATATCTGTGACTGAAATTATGAGGTCTGACCACAACCTGAGACATAAGTTTGACATCTGGTACCTGCCTCAGATTCAATTTTGTCATCTATTACATAGACAAAAGGTATGAGAGAGTGAGTTCTTGAAGTCCTGTAGGGGATAGGAAGATGAGTCATTTTTGTTGGGTAAGGTTTACCTTAGCCTAATAGATTGAAGAGCCTGTGTCTGCTTTCTAATGTATACCAGGGAGCTGGGAGAAGGAAGAGTACCAGAGCACAAAATCCTCCCATTCCCCTCATAAAAGGAGAGAGATATATTAAAGGTCTGTCTACCCTGGAGGACTCTTAATGAAAAGCTTTAGCAGATTCTAACCTGCCTGCCTTGGTAATGATCATCTCAGTCCCGATGTCATGGAATCTCTTCCACAGGTCGGATCCTTGAAGTTCCACTTGGATAACATCTTTCTCTTGCAGACTTTCGCGACCATTTCTTTTACCTTCGCAGTCACCCTCGCCATCGCCATAGGTCCTGTCACCGACGCCACCACCATCCCCACTACTGCCAGCACCACCACAGTCTGGGAAGGCAGTTGTTGAGGATTCTATCTTGAGTCGCTTTTCTGCTGGACACAGATGCCCAGGGTTTGAAAGAGTATTGAAGTTTGCGCACACCCTATTTTTCAGTGCCAACCTTAGAGCAGGAGGACCTTGTTCCTTCCCCCAGGAATCCTGGCAGAGGACCCTCGGGCTCCCCACAACTTTTGGGTTTCAATAAAGGAGAGAGGTAGCCCATGCCTACCCCACAAAACACGCGACCCTTTAGATTTGCACATCATTACCTTCCAGAAAAAGTTCATATCTGAGGTTGGATCCCTTCAGGAATTGGGAGAGCACTCATCTTACTGCTGCCAGGAACAGTCACCCTTGGGCTTTTAGGGCTTTGTAAAAGGTCTGTTACAGGGCTTGTAAGTCTTACTCTTCCGTGAGCATATGGGACCCTCACATTCCCTGAAAAGGAACTTCCGCGGTACTCCCTGCGGCTCTAAAACTTTACAAGCTCCCAGTAGGGTTGTCCGGCTGGTCAGGGCGTCCTTGGTTAGGGTTTGCGGCTTTCTCACAGTGCAGAAAGCCAGGCTGAGGGACGCGCAGCCAACAAGCGCGGGAGGCGGTCTCAGAGGATTGGGGCTGCGTGGGGATGGATACTCACCCGGCTGCTCACTCTTCTCTGCCGCGGCGCTGCTCTTTTTCTCCTCCTTTTCATCTCTGTCCTCTTTCTCCTGCAGTTCTGGCTGTGGCTCTTCTCCAGAGTCCAGCGATTTTCTTTTGCTGGGTCTCCCCACCAAGGCTTCTACCGAAAACGCGTGCGCTCGAGAGCTCAGAGCCATCCCTAGAGGGGACGATGTGGTTGTAAGCAGCAAAGTTTCAACCTGTGTTGAGTTAGGGAGGGAGGGGGAAAAAGCGAGGGCGTAGATGGTAGGCACAGGAGGGAAAACTGAAAATATCCCAAATCCGAAAATCAATTTTTGGATTGTGTGTGTGTGTGTGTGTGTGTGTGTGTGCGTGCGCGCGCGCGCCACTGATTTTATATATACATAGGAAAAATGAAATGAAAGGAAGATTAAACTGTAGTCTAAATCCTCCCAAGTCTGGTTCTCCTTCCTTTTGCAATCTCCTCCCTCCCAGTGGACGAGTGCGAACCGTCAGTCCTGAAATCGCTGATTAAAGACCTGGCAGGGCCCAGAAATCGGCAAACGTTTGGCAAACGCTTGTCCTTTTAGGGAGCCGACCTGTGGCCAATGGCGGCTCAAGCCACTGGGATTGGGAGATACTGTTGCATCCCAGAGTGAATGCAGGGTCAGTCACAGCCTTTACTGTTTGTTTTGGAAACTGTTGGAAACATAAAAAAGCACTGTGAGTGACACTTCAGAGTCTGACTGGGAGGGGGAGCTGGAGGTTGGTCAGAAAGGGGCTCCAGATAGGCGGGAGGAGCAAGGGGAAAAGAGAGACACAAGTGACTGTTTCACATTAAATTGTAAAGCTCAAAGACATGTGAAATAATTGCCCACGAGGGGCCACTTTTCCAACCAAAGTGCAAATATTATTTAACCAGATCCAGAGAAATGTATATGGGTCTTTTGTGTTCCAGTGAGACACTGAGGAAACAGAAAGAAGTGTAAGTTATCTGGGCTAGTTTGCTCTGGAATTGGAACCTCAGTCTGGGTGGTGGCTGTGGCACTCTTATCATTTTTTATTCCGTGGTAGAGAGGCTCAGGTGATTTTGGGCAGGCAGATTACAGTTGTCGCTGTCAAAAATCAGAGCAGACATGGGCCTTCAAGGCATTCTTCCTCTGGAGCTAAATATTCTCATACATACCCTTTTCTTACACAATTTAATCCACATAGCTCAAGGATCCCAGGGCCACCAATGCAACAAAAGAGTCTTTACTCCCAAGACTGTATATACTTCAAAATGTTTGGATTAAATAATTGATTTCAGTGTTTCCTGAAAGATCATCTTGGGTTGGGTTTTACTTTTCATTTATATGGCTAAAATGTTCTTTGTGTCAATAAGAGACTTTATCATTTCCAAGGAACATGTTTATATAAGCACATATGAGATGTCTATCTGTATGTATGGGTTTGTTTACTCACTCTTCATCAGAAATGAGAAATCAGGTGTTCCTTAACTCTTGCGGACTACATCTTAACTAATGACATTTTCACATTTCCAAAAAGGTTCTTTTCTTTTTCTCTGACACATTTTTTCAAAGGGCATTCACGGCTTTGAATGGAAATTAAACTGACACATAGGATCTCCATACTGGAGTTTGAGAATAAAAGATCTGTGTGACTATTTTTTTTTAAGAAAGAGCAGAAAGAGAGAGAGAGAGAGAGAGAGAAAGAGAAGCATTTTTTTTTTTTACTTTTCTACATGTCTTTAATTCCTCTGACACTTTGTTGTGTACATGGTACTGGGGTTCAAACTCCTGTACTTGTGCTTGTGAGGTAAGTGCCATAATCTCGTAGCCATCACTCTAGCCCCCCTGTGTAACTTTTTTGATTTCAGATACTTAGCTACAAGTATGCTCTGCAAAATATTCTATGTGATCCTTGTGGTAGTGGTAATACGTATTCTGCCAGAGTGAGGATATCTTCAGGTATTGGATATAGTTTTAAATATTCTAATGATCTTGGATATATGGCATAGGGCTAGTTACAGCCTGAATACTTCTGAAGGGTGTGGTTTGATAATTAATTATCCATTGCTTACCAGGTAAAGCTGGGAAAGACACTGGCCCTATCCTACTGAGGCAGATGAAGCACAGGAGACAAAGTAAATTCCAGTATACAAAGCACTGGGATTGACAACAGTCAGATCTGGATGTAATCTTTGCTACATTTCCATGGGCATTTGTTTCTTTTGTCAGCCATTAAAGGAAGGAAGAGGTGTATTTTTCAATTCCCTCTTACTCAAAAGATATTTATTTTTTAATTCATTGCATATTTTAACTAAAAGACATAGTAAAGAAACAGAAAATTCAAGTTTGTTAATGTTAGAGTTAATTGTCATATAACATTTCATAGGTGTCTTCTAATGTGAGCATTTACTGATTTTGAACCCTGGTTCATTTTATTGCTCAAAAGAGGGGCATTACCTTGGAACGCAAGGGAAAGATTTACTTGGTACGGTTTTTAAAAAACAGATTTCTATATAAATGAGATTAAAGATGATTTTTACAATGTCTGTTGTAGTATTTCAGAATATCTACTACATGACATGATTTTCTTAAGTCAAGGAAATAGCATATCTTTGGGATACAAGTTCCTTTTATAGAAGAAATATCTTCCTTAATATTTATTACATGCATGTAAAAGACTCAATCAGAACATTTTATACATGTGTAATCTAAACCTTTCTATTCTCATTTTAGTAATTATCTAATGACAACACACTGGGAGAAATGTAGCTCAGTACTCTTTCAAGTGTGCTAGACTTAATAGTTAATTCCTATTATCTTTTGAAAGAAAATAATTGTGTATCTCAGAATCACCTTTATAGTCTGTTTAGCTGCTGAAACACCATGTTGTTAGGTACTGGGGACCTGAGGACCACACATTTTTGCCAGCAATTCATTCTCTATTCCAGGGAATCACTTTTAGCTATCTCTATTTTTCATCCAGAAATACTCATAAACCTTTATAATAGAATTTTCAACTTAGGGAGTGGCAGTGGAACATATAGAGAGAGGTTCTGTGATTCACAGATGCACACATTGATAGATGGGTATTTTAAAATAATTAACAACAGGTGAGGCTGGAGTGGTGCTCCTTGGTTAGAGCACTTGCCTGCCATGCCTGAGGTCTCAGGATCAAGCCCCAACCCCACACACATAACCAAGTGTCAGAGGAACAATACTCAGAAGAAAATATAAATAAAATCATTCTATCTCCCTCTCTCTTAAAAAAATAACATCAGGAAAATCTTTAATGTGATAAGTTGGTTTTAAATTGCCCATCCTCCAAAAAAAGTTCTACTAAGATCACAGAATTTGTCAATTCAAGGAAAAAAATAAATTTGTGGTTAACAAAAATAAAGTCTGTTCAATTTCTACAGAAATAGGAAAGAGATGTGCCTTAAAAGGTACTAAGTCTATTAGAATTCTTGTGGAATATGATCCCTATGCCAGTATCTAAAATATACAAAACAATACAAATTTTCAATAAAAGGCTTAACATCTTATTAACCACTATAAATAGGTATGTATATTAACACACTCATGAAACAAAGCATCAGTTATTATTGTTTTGGTTAAGTATATGTACATAGAATTAGATTATCAAAACTAAGTTACAGTACAAATATGTTACATTTCTTAGAAACAGTATGAAAAGGAGAAAGATTCAGGGATACTAGGTTTTTATATATGCAGTACGGGTTATTTGAACACAAATTTATGTTTTAAATGAACTAAGTCTGTCTGGAAAAAAAATCATATCACCTGTGTTCTACAATATTTATTGACTGAAGGGTTGATACCAAACACTTATATAGAGAACCCATATATAGGGGTATATGTGCATATATGTATGTACACATACATACATATACACACCCACAATAAAATAAATGCTTAAATACTGGTAGGGTACCTAATTACCTAATGCTAATCTTTGGCAGAAGCACAAATGATTTAATGATAGAAACTGTTTCCTCCAATTGTTACTCTTACTTTCGCTTGATCCTCATGATTAAAATACTTTCACATACTTCCAAGATTGTAGAATGTGAATCTGAAATGAGTTACTCATGACCTTTTATTCCCCTTGGCTTTTACTTGGGAAAGCCCTCCTGTTATGGTTTAGATCTGAAATGTTACCCAAAAGATCATGTATTGAAAGTTTGGTCCCCAATGTCACCATGCTCAGTTATGTCTTTTAGAAGGTGATTAGAGGATGGTGACTGTCATATCATGCATAAATCAATCCACTGAGGATTCATAGACAAATGGACTGTTGGGATATAGTGAAAACTTTAGGAGGTAGGGCTTTAGTTGGAAGAAGTTGGTTATTGGGGGGTACTCTTAAACAACATATATAGATACCTCTTTCTTTTTCTTTTTAAATTATTATTTTTTACTTCCCAGCTGACAGGAGGTGAACCACTTTACTCCACCACATACTCCTCCCCATGGCATTCTACCTCACCACAGGTTCAGTAAGAATGGGGCCAAATGACTGTCCTGAAACTTCTGAAACCATGAGCCAAAATAAAGCCTTCTTTAAGTTGAGTATTTCAGGTATTTGTAATGAATGCTGACTAACACAACTCCCTAGAATGAATCCACAAGGAAGCAAAATCAAGAAATGCAAAGAGTCATCTTCCTCCGAACATCATTTGACTATCTGAAATCAGCATTGCCTGAGCTAACAAAATTATATGAAAAAATAATTCATCTTTGTTTCCTTAAATGAATTGCAGCTGGATTTATCACTTCTGACAAAAAAATCCTGAGAAATAAACTCATGTTGATAGTTCTTCTGCTCCTCTTCTTTCTCCTTTTCCAGTACTACCAGGTCTTTGAATAGGGAAATTATAAGATATAGACTTTCTCAGAATTTTCAACCCCAAACACAAGTTTAACTTCCTAGATGAAAATTTTGAATTGCTACATGAACTCTCAGAAGTATGATAATAAATAGAAGTAAAACTCAAGATATAGGAAGACAGACTTTGAATTCAGACTGACATGATTCAAAAACTGACTATACTTTGACCTTACACCAGTCTCTTTTTTAAAATTAAGTCACTGTATTCTAACCTTCTAAGCTTTTACTTCTAATAACTTCATTACAGAATATGGTTTTGCAGTGTGTATATCTATCTGAGGGCCTAGAAGTATGAGTTATGAAAATGACTTAACACAATGCTTGGAACTTAGCGAGAACTCACAGTTGTTTTCAACATTAAAGAGACGATGAAAGTTAATTCCAAGAATATGCCAATCTTTGTGTCAACTACACACCTATAAATCATTTGAGGCCAGATACTACAAGAAGAAAAAATTGGGGGCTAATAATGGAATTCCCAATTTTTCAGTTTAATCAAAAAACAAATTCCAGGGGCTGGAGTGGTGGGTCCGCGATTAAGGCGCCTGCCTGGCTGGAGCAAGGATGCTAATTAAAACCCCAGTACCATGTACACAACAAAGTGTTGGAGCAACTGAGGCCACATGAAAAACTAAAAAAAAGATTCTCTCTTTCTCTCTCTCTCTCTCTCTCACTGGCCCTCTCTCTTAAAAAAAAATTCGAAGGGCAGAAGTCTTTATTACTGAAGGAAGAAAACTACTTTTCTTAAACAAATTTGAGAACTAGTTTAGTAAGTAAAATTAGTGAATTAAACCAAAAGATTTCATTTGAGTTTTAATCATCTCTGGGAAACATGACTAATATAATATATAATCTGATTTTATTAACTAATTATTGGAAATATATTTTTTATTTTACCAATGCATGTTAGTGTATGTTACTCTTCTGTATAATTAGATAAACTTTATTAATTATACTCCCCTAAAAACAAAGTGTGTTCTCTCTCCAGTGATTAGCCTAATAGAGATTTTATTACAGAACACAATGAATACAGATACAAATTTGTCTCCTCACCTTCTTCCTCACTATGGAACAAGGGTGACATACATAAATAAATTTTAAATGTAACAAAATATTACCAGCAAAGTTCACTTAAACAAGTGTACACCAAGTTTATTGCGCCAATTAATTACTGGAAAAACATGGTACATGAAGAACCATTGACTCTCTCTGAAACAACAAAAGTACTTGCTTTATACCCTCCTCCCAAACATCTTTTCACCAAAAGACTTTACATGTAATCAATACAGTCAAAAATTTGATTTCAGATCAATGTGTCATTTCCTTTGGGTTTTTCTGATCTTGGCTGCCATGAACCTGATGAAGTAAATCCTGTCCCTAAGAAAGAAATCTTCGTGAGCTCCAGAGGTTAGGCTCACCAAATCTTTTGCCCCTATGATTCCTGCTTTGGTATTTTCAATATATTTTCCTCTCCTTGCTCTGGCAAACCACTGTATCATGCCATGGGTATGTGAATAAGGTAGTAAGTGTCACATTACATATTCCCATGATGATATCTATTTAATCAGGGATTCTCAAGACCTAATATCCACAGAAGTACTTGTAGTGGGAAGTACTTGAAAGTAAGAAGGGTTTTTTTTCCTAAGTCTATCAAAAGAACAAATATGGCCAAACATCTGCACTAGCTATGCTAAAGTCCAATATATGCCTGCATCTTCCTTTTTTCCACAGTTCCTACATTAACATTACTGGACAAAGAGCTGCTTTTGAATGACGTAAATGTTTGTGGATTCAGGATACACTGATCAATACTCCAAGGGTCAAAAGAGTGACTTTAATAATAAAGCAATAAAAATAAATAAGTAAAGATATAGAAGAGGAACCACTGAAACTACAAAGAACTCATTATTTCAATTTACTATGTTTTAATATCTGGAAGAGAAGGAGAGAATAAAAGAGAAAAATCAGTGATTAAGTGTTCTGGCAAATAGAATGCTAGCACTGTGTCCTTAGAACCATAATGCCCACCCTGAAAACATCTCACTAGTCACTGCTCATTTAAGGGACTGAATAAATCATCTCAGCAAAGGCAGTTAAATAATTGCCACATGTCTTCCTTCAGTCCTTCTAACTCCAGCCTAAAAGTTGACTCATGTTACAGCACCAAAAAGTTTGATGGAAGTTGGAACAAATGTCTGTTTCTATAGTTTATGATTGTGAATACAGAAGCTTTTAAACCATGTGTATTCATGTTGCTTATGAAAAGTGGACTTTTCTTTTTTTTCAGGATAATATTGCAAGCAACTTTGGCAAATAGTTGGATTAAAGAGTTCAATGTAATACAATTTTAGTAAATACTAAAGTACTTGGTATTAGTCTTTACATTTGATTTCTGTTCTTAAATTGTGATTCTGGTATGGTTTACTACAAGGGCATGAATTCTGAAAACCTTAGCTTAAACTAAAATCTAGTCACTTGTTTATATTTTAGGCTTAATCACTTTTCACTTACAATGACACACACAAACATTCTATTTCTCCTTTCCTAACAGCTATCTCTTAGACATCACTACTTTTGTATTTGTCTAGATTGTTTCTTAATGTTTTAATATGTCTTCTTTTGCTTGAAGAAATTTGCACAACAGGGATTTGTGCATGTGTTTGTCTGTACTGTGAAAGTGACCACAGGTTTCTATTTTTAAGTAAATATGTATGAGGGCATTCATAGAGTGCTATGGAGCATTTTCCAAAAGAGTGATTTCTTTTTTGACAAAAGTTCTACCTTCCTTTTCTCATAATTTCATTTTGGCATTAGGAAATTTTGAAAGTTGTCCCTTGAATCATTTTTGTATATTACACAGATTTTATTTATCATATTTATCATGTATTCACTATCTACTGTTTTATGGATGATGTATTGATAAACTACAGCCAATATAGTAGAATGTAGGGCTCCAGGACTGGAAAGAGCTAAGAATCTCTTTGGAAGTGATCCCTCTATATTTCCTCCAGTTTTTCAGAAGTAATAAGCCAGCCTAGCTCTTTTGGAGGCACTACCTACTGATAAAACAATGAGTGGACCTCTACTCCTCTCTTCCATTACTCATTCTCTCTTTTTGGGTGTGTTTCTCCATAGCTCTTCTTTTGTTGCTTGATTACACCAGTTGAAATTTTCCTTTGTGCTTCTTTATGTCTCTCAATTTCTGTATTTTTTCCACTTAGCACACTCTTTCTTTCCTCCCTCTGTATCACTTTGTCTCTTTTTCTATTTTCTTTTCTTTTTCTTCTTCTCCACTCTCTGATTCTTATTTCCCCCTCACTGGTCCAATAACAAGGCAAAACCTTCTTGGGAAAGGGTGAGTTGTTCAAAACCCACCCTATAGCAAACTTCCTCCATATCCCTTTATCCCTTTCACTGTCAGGTGTTTCTGTATTTTCTCTGCTTTGAAGGCAGGTGTGTGTGTGTGTGTGTGTGTGTGTGTGTGCATGTGCATATGTGTTTACATTTTATAATTATACTGCTTGCACTCAAGTTTTGGTGAGGTAAAGTGGGAAAAGGTGAAAAAAGGTTATTTTCTGGAACTTTCTACTGTCTTTCTAGAGTTAGGTGAGTACAAAGGGGATTGAGAAAAATACTTCTGGATCAGTGATCCATAATTCCTTAGGGAAGCACCTGGGGAGAAAACATCATGTCTTAGAGATCTTGACCAGCATCATCTCTCCTCACAAAACACTCAGCTCAGTAGTTTCCATACCAGCTATAATCCTCATCTTCCAGGGAGACACATGAGTTTCTTTCCCTCATTCCCTGGCTCTCTAAATGTGCTGTGTAGGGGCTGAGGTTGTAGCTCATTGGCAAAGCTCTTGCCTACTGTGCAAGAAGCTCTGGATACTATCACCAGCACCCCAATATTAAAAAATAAGCAGGGAATATTTTAAGAATAATAAAATATTCTATAATCCACGACTATAAGGATGCCAGTTTTTTTGGCTGCATCCCAGACTAGGAGAGGGACTACGGCTGGGCTCTTCAGACATCATGACATACCCTCAACAGATAAAGTCTAGCCTTCATTAGTTTTAATGTATATTAACATTCCACTTATGATCATTTGCTAAAAAGCAGTGGTTTTGGGATCTCTGCCACAAAGCCTCTAGGTGAAGGAAAATGAAACCAACAATTTTAACTTTAGTAGGACCACCCTAATTTTATGCATTTATCTGCTGAAAGCTAACAGGAAAGACAAAGGCTAAGGGGAATCCTTTTGCTGTGCCAGAAGCACCCACCTGGAAAAAAAACAGCAGCAGCAAAACA
>PVKS010045110.1:0-13971 GCA_004027875.1 Aplodontia rufa | reverse complement strand
CACCGACCTTTCCTCTGTCTCTCCCCTTCCTAGCTCCAGAGGCTGTGCCCCAGGACTGAGTGAAATGAGGATGGAGTAGAAGTGCGGGAATAAGTCGTCGCCCCCCACCGGGTGCCGGTTTCTTCACACCCCTCCAAACCAACGAGGGCAGGATCAATCACCATGGTGACACCCCCTTCATAACTGGAACGAGCACCATCCTGACACCGCGACCGGAAGGAAAGGCGTGCAAGACCCGCCAGGGACTGACCAAACCCCCGAACCCAGCAACACGAAGGGCGGCGCCCAGCAGGAAAAGAGGGGCCAAGTGAATCTCGGAGGTGAAGTTGGACAAGCCCCGTGGGAACAGGGTGCCAGGGAGTGGCACCCCGGGCTTGGTGGAGCAACACTTCCCCACCAAACTTTCCTCGCTCTCTCCCCTTCAGGACCCCCCCCGCCCGGGAGGCTGTGCCCACAGGTGGAGTGGAAAAGAGGATGGAGAAGAAGTGTGGGAAAGGGTCGTCACCACCCACAGGGTGCCGGCTTCTCCATGCCCCTCCAAGCCGAGGAGTGGAGGATCAAACACCATGGCGACCCCCAGCTTCGTATCAGGAACCAGCACCCCTCTGCCCCTGCGATGGGAAGGCCCGGGAGACCGCCCAGGGACTGACCTCATCCCCAGCCGGCCCCTCGCTGAGCAGCGCCCAGCAGGAAGAGAGGGCCCAAGTGACTCTCCAGGTGAAGTTGGACAAGCTCCCTGGGAACAGGGTGCCAGGTAGCGGCACCCCGGGCTTGGTGGAGCAACGCTTCCCCACCAAACTTTCCTCTCTCTCTCCCCTTTAGGACACCACTGAGCCCTGGAGGCTGTGCCCACGGGCGGATTGGAAAAAATGATGGAGAAGAAGGGCGGGAACGCGTCGTCACCGCCCACAGGGTGCCTGCTTCTTCATGCCCCTCTAATCCGAGGAAGGGAGGATCAACCACAACAGCGAATCCCCATGTCATAACAGGAACGAGCAGCCTCCTCTCACCGCGAAGGAAAGGAATGGCGTGGGAGACTCATCAGGTACCAACCTCCCAGCCCAAACTGCCCCACGCCGGGCGGGGGACAGCAGGAAGGGAGGGGCCAAGTGACTCTCGGAGGTCACATTAGACACGCCCCCTCGGAACAGGGCGCCAAGGAGCGGCACCCCGGGCTTGGCGGTCCAACACTTCCCCACCGAACTTTCCTCTTTCTCTCCCCTTGCAACCCTGTCCCAGCCCCGGAGGCTGTGCCCTTAGTGGATTGGAAAAAGGATGGAGAAAAAGTGTGGGAAAGGGTCGTCACCGCCCACCGGCTGCCGGATTCTCCTCGCCCCTCCAAGCCAAAGTGGGCAGGATCGAACACCACGGAGACTCCCCACTTTGTAACGGGAAAGAACAAACTCCTGCCTCCGCGACGGGAAAGAAAGTCACGCGATACCCGGTAGGGACCGATCTCTCCCCCCTAAAATGCCCCATGTCGGGCGGCGCCAACAAGAAGAGACGGGCAAAGCGATGGTGGGAGGTCCCAGTGGACACGTCCCCTGGGATCAGTGCCCCTTCAAGCAGCACCCCGGGCTTGGTGGAGCAACACTTCCCCACAGACCTTTTCTCTCTCTCTCCCCTTCCCGACACTGTCTCAGCCCTGGAAGCTATGCCCCAGGAATGAATGAAAAGAGGATGGAGTAGAAGTGCAGGAAAGGGTCATCACCTCCCAACGGCTGCCGGCTTCTACCCACCTCTCCAAGACCAGGAGGGAAAGATCAATTACCATGGTTACACTCGCTTCAAAAGTGGAACGAGCACCATCCTGCCTTCGCTTTGGGAAGGAAAGTGGTGCAAGACCCGCCAGGGCCCGACCACCGCCCCAAACACGCCAACACGCCCGGCGGCTCCCAGCAGGAAGAGACGGGCCAAGTGACTCTGGGAGGTGAATTTGGACAAGCCCCGTGGGAACAGGGTGCCAGGGAGCGGCACCCCGGGCTTGGCGGAGCAATGCTTCGCCACAGACCTTTTCTCTCTCTCTCCCCTTCCCGACCCCGTATCAGCCATGCACCATGGCGGAATGAAAAGAGGATGGAGTAAAGTGCAGGAAAGTTTCGTAACCTCCCGTGAGCTGCCGGCTTCTACCCACCCTTCCAAGACTAGGAGGGCATAATCAACAACCATGGTGATCCTCCTCTTCCTAAGCGAATGAACACCCTCCTGTCCCCGCAAAGCAAGAAAAGGCGTGAGAGACCTGCTAGGTACCGACCTCCGCCATCAACCCGTCCCCGGCTGGGGGGGCGTTCAGCAGGAAGAGATGTGTCAAGAGAGGTTCAGAGGTCCAGTTGCATAAGCCCCCTGGGAACAAGGCGCCGCAGAGCGGCCCCCCAAACTTGGCGAAGCAGCCTTTCTCCACTGTCCTTCCCTCTCTCTCTCCCATTCCCGACCCCGTCCCAGCCTCTGAAACTGTGACCCCTGGCGGAGTGGAAAACAGGATGGAGAAGTGTGAGAAAGGGTCCTCATCACCCACAGGGTGCCGGCGTCACCCTGCCCCTCAAAGCCGAAGAGGGCAGGAGCAACCAACACAGCAAGGCCCTACTTTGTAACGGGAATGAGCACCCTCCTCCCCCGCGTTTGGAAGGAAAATCACGCGAGACCCACAAGGGCCCAACTTCCATTCCCAACCAATCCCCTGCTGGTCGGCGGCTGGCAGGAATAGAGGGGCAAATCGAGGCTCGGAGGTCCTGTTGGACATGCCCCCTGGGAACAGGGCACCGCTGAGCGCATCCAGGGCTTGCTGGACCAACCCTTCCCCACCGACCTTTCCTCTCTCTCTCCCCTTCCCAGCCCCGGAGGTTGTGCCCCAGGGCTGAGTGAAAAGAGGATGGAGTAGAAGTTCGGGAACAAGTCGTCATCCCCCACCGGGTGCCGGTTTCTTCACACCCTTCCAAACCAACGAGGGCAGGATCAATCACCATGGTGACACCCCCTTCATAACTGGAACGAGCACCATCTTGCCATCGCGTTTGGAAGGAAAGTTGTGCAAGACCCGCCAGGGCCCGACCACCCTCCCAAACACTCCAACCCGCCGGGTGGCGCCCAGCAGGAAGAGAGGGGCCAAGTGACTCTCGGAGGTGAAGTTGGACAAGCCCCCTGGGAACAGGGTGCGAGGGAGCGGCACTCCGGGCTTGGCGGAGCAACACTTCCCCACCAAACTTTCCTTTCTCTCTCCCTTTCAGGACACCTCCCAGCCCTCGAGGCTGTGCTAAAGGGCGGAGTGGAAAAGAGGATGGAGAAGAAGTGTGGGAAAGGGTCATCACCACCCACAGGGTTCTGGCTTCTCCATGCCCTTCCAAGACGAGGAGGGGAGGATCAAGCACCATGGCGACCCCCATCTTCATAATAGGAACCAGCAACCTTCTGCCCCCACGACGGGAAGGCCCAGGAGATCAGGCAGGGACTGACCTCACCCCCCAGCCGGCCCCACTCTGGGTGGCCCCCAGCAGGAAGAGAGGGTACAAGTGACTCTCAGAGGTCATGTTGAACACGAACCCTGGGAACAGGACGTCTGTGAGCACATCCCGGGCTTGGCGGAGCAACCTTTCCCCACAGACC
Organism: Aplodontia rufa; assembly: GCA_004027875.1. Taxonomy (NCBI): domain Eukaryota; kingdom Metazoa; phylum Chordata; class Mammalia; order Rodentia; family Aplodontiidae; genus Aplodontia; species Aplodontia rufa. The sequence goes on along the minus strand of PVKS010045110.1, from coordinate 10,371 downwards.
TTTACACTCTCTCTCACCTTCCCGACTGTACCCCGGAGGAGTGGAAAAGAGGATCGAGAAGAAGTGCGGGAAAGGGACATCACCGCCCACCGGGTGCTGGCTTCTCCCCGCCTCTCCAAGCCAAGGAGTGCAGGATCAACCACCACTGCGACCCCCCGCTTCGTAACAGGAACGATCAGCCTCCTCTCACCACAACGGAATGGAAAGGCGTGGGAGACTCACCAGGGACCGAACTCCCAGCCCAAACCGCCCCACGACGGGCGGCGGACAGCAGGAAGAGAGGGGCCAAGTGACTCTCAGAGGTTCCGGTTGACATGCCCCCTGGGAAAAAGGCGATGTGGAGCACCCCACCGGGCTTGGCGGAGCAACTCTTACCCACCGACCTTTCTTTTCTCTCTCCCCTTCCGGACCCTGCCTAGCCCTGGAGGTTTTGCCCCCGGGCTGAGTGAAATGAGGATGGAGTAGAAGTGCTGGAAAGGGTTGCCACCCCCAACCGGGTGCCGGCTTATTCACACCCCTCCAAATGAAAGAGGGCAGGATAAATCACCACGGTGAATCTCCTTCATAACAGGAAAGAGCACTCTCCTGGACTCGCGACGGGAAGGAAAGGTGTGCAAGACCCGGTAGTGACCGACCTGAACCCCATTCAGACCCGAGCCGGCCTTGCCAAAAAGGAAGAGTGGGGCCAAGTAACACTTAGAGGTCAAGTTGAACATGCCCCCTGGGAAAAGGGTGCCAGGGAGCGGCACCCCGGCCTTGGCGGAGCAACCCTTCCCCTCTGACCTTTACTCTCTCTACCCTTCCCAACCCCGTCCGAGCCCCGGAGGCTCTGCCCCAGGGTGGATTGAAACAGAGGATGGAGAACAAGTGAGGGAAAGGGCCGTCACCGCCCACAGGGTGCCGGGTTCACCCCACCCCTCCAAGCCAGAGAGGGCAGGAGCAACCACCACGATGTACCCCACTTTGTAATTGGAATGAGCACCCTCATCCACCCGCGATGTGAAGGAAAGTCACGTGAGACCCCCCAGGGCCTGACCTCGATCCCCACCACATTCCCTGCCTGTCGGCAGCGGGCATGAAGAGAGGGGCCAAGTGAGGCTCGGAGGTCCAGGTGGACACGCCCCCTGGGAAAAGGGCGCCTTGCAGCGGTACCCCGGGCTTCGAGTAACAATCCTTCCACACCGATCTTTCTTCTCTCTCTCCAATTCCCGATCCCGTCCCAGCCGCGGAAGCTGTGCACCCGGGCGGAATGTTAAAGAAGATGGAGAAGAAGTGCGGGAAAAGGTCGTCACCCCCAACTGGGTGCCGACTTCTTCACACCCCTCCAAATCCACGAGGGCAGGATTAATCACCAAGGTGACCTCACCTTCATAAGGGGAATGAGCACTCACCTGCCCACGCGATGGGAAGAAAAGCGTGCGATACCCACCAGGGACAGGCCTCTCCCCACACCCTGCCAACCGACGGGCAGCTCCCAGAAGGAAGAAAGGGGAAAAGTGGCTCTTGGAGGTCACATTGGACACGCCACCTGAGAACAGTGCGCCACGGAGCGGCTACCCGGCCTTGGTGGAGCAATCATTCCCCACCGACCTTTCCGCTCTCTCTCTCCTTCCCAACCCCGTCCCAGCCCTGGAGGCTGTGCCCAGTGATGAGTGAAAAGAGGATGGAGTAGAAGTGCATGGAAATTGTCGTCACCCCCCACCACTTCCCGGCATCTCCCCATGCATCCAAGCCAACAATGGCAGGATCAACCACCACGGCGACCCCCCCTTCATAAAGGGAAAGAGCAACCTCCTGCCTCCGCAAAGGGAAGGAAAGGATGCGAGACCCGCCAGAGGCCGACCTTCCCCCTACCCCGACCTGTGGTGTGCGACAGATAGCAGGAAGAGAGGGGCCAAGTGACTCTCGGAGGTCCCGATGGACACCCCCTTGGGAACCGGGTGCCACGGAGCAGCACCTCGGCCTTGGTGGAGAAATCCTTCCACACCAATGTTTCCTCTCTCTCTCCCCTTCCTGACCCCGTCCCAGCCCCGGAGGCTGTGCTCCAGGGTGGATTGGAAAAGAGGATGGAGAACAAGTGCGGGAAATGGTCGTCACCGCCCACCGGCTGCTGGATTCTCCTCGCCCCTCCAAGCAAAAGAGGGCAGGATCAATCACCACGGCGACCCCCCACTTTGTAACGGGAAAGAGCACACTGCTGCCTCCGCAACGGGAAAGAAAGGCACGCGAGACCTGCCAGGGACCAATCCCCCCCCAAACTGCCCCCTGTCGGGCGGCGCCAACAGGAAGAGATGGGAAAAGCGATGCTGGGAGGTCCCAATGGACACTTCCCCTGGGAACAGGGCCCCTTCAAGCGGCACCCCGGGCTTGGCGGAGCAACGCTTCCCCACAGACCTATTCTCTCTCTCTCCCCTTCCCGACCCCGTCTCAGCCCTGGAAGCCATGCCTCCGCTCGGAGTGAAAAGAGGATGGAGTAGAAGTGCAGGAAAGGGTCGTCACCTCCCACCGGCTGCCGGCTTCTACCCACCCCTCCAAGACCAGGTGGGCAGGATCAACAACCATGGGGATCCCCCTCTACCTAAGGGGAACGAACACCCTCCTACCCCCGTGAAGGGAAGAAAAAGCGTAAGAGACCCGCTAGGTACCGACCTCCCCCTTCAAACCGTCCCCGACCAGGGGTGCGTTCAGCAGGAAGAGAGGGGTCAAGCGACGTTCGGAGGACCAGTTGCACAAGACCCCTGGGAACAAGGTGCCGCAGAGCGGCCCCCCGACCTTTGCGAAGCAACCCTTCCCCACCTACCTTTCCTCTCTCTCTCCCATTCCCGACCCCATCCCAGACTCTGAGACTGAGTCCCCGGGCGGAGTGGAAAAGAGGATGGAGAAGAATTGCAGTAAAGGATCATGACCGCTCACCAGGTGTCGGCTTCTCCCCACCCCTCCATGCGGAGGAGTGCAGGGTCGACATCCACTGCGACCTCACACTTCCTAACTGGAAGGAGCAGCCTCCTATCGCGACGGAAAGGAAAAGCACGCGAGACCCCCCATGGACCGACCTCCCCCCGCACACTTGCCCAGCCGGGCGGAGGCCAGCAGGAACAGAGTGGCCAAGCGAATCTCAGAGGTCCCGGTGGACACACCCCCTGGGAAAAATTCGCTGTTGAGCAGCTCCCCGGGTTTGGCGGAGTAACCGTTCTGCACCAATCTTTCCTCTCTCTCTCCTGTTACCGACCCTTCCCAGCCCTGGAGGATGTGCCCCCAGGCTGAGTAAAATGAGTATGGAGTAGAAGTGCAGGAGGGTCGTCACCCCCAACCGGTGCTGGCTTCTTTACACCCCTCCAAACGAAAGAGGGCAGGATCAATCACTACGGTGAACCCCCTTTATAACGGAACGAGCACCCTCCTGGACCTGCGACGGGAAGGAAAGGCGTGCGAGACCCACTCGAGACCGACCTCCCCCACATCCGTCTCCCAGCCGGCGTCGCCCAACGGGAAGAGTGGGGCCAAGTATCTCTCAGAGGTCAATTTGGACACGCCCCCTGGGAACAGGGTGCCAGGGAGCGGCACCCCGGCCTTGGTGGGGCAATTCTACCCAACTGACCTTTCCTATCTCTCTCCCCTTCCCTAACCTGTCCCAGCCCCGGAGGCAGTGCCCCAGGGTGGATTGGAAAAGAGGATGGAGAACAAGTGCGGGAAAGGGTCGTCACTGCCCACCGGCTGCTGATTTCTCCTTGCCCCTCCAAGCCAAAGAGGGCAGGATCAATCACCATGGCGACCCCCCACTTTGTAACGGGAAAGAGCACACACCTGCCTCTGCGACGGGAAAGAAGGGACACGAGACCCGCCAGGGACCGTTCTCCCCCCCCAAACCATCCCCGTCGGGTGGCTCAATAGGAAGAGAGTGGCGAAACAATGCTGGAAGGTCTCAGTGGACACAACCCCTGGGAACAGGGCGCCTCTGAGCGCATCCAGGACTTGGCGGAGCGACCCTTCCCCACTGACCTTTCCTCTCTCTCTCTCTTTCCCGACCTGTCCCAGCCCTGGAGCCTGAGCCCCCTGGCTGAGTGAAAATAGGATGTAGTAGAAGTACGGGAAAGGGTCGTCACCCCCCAAAGGGTGCCGGTTTCTTCACACCCCTCCAAACCAACGAGGGTAGAATCAATCACCATGGTGACCCCCTTTCAAAACTGGAACGAGCGCCTTCCTGCCATCGCGAAGGGAAGGAAAGGCGTGCGAGACCTGCTAGGGACCGAACTCCCCCCTCACCCGGCACCCCGCCAGGTGGGGCCCAGCAGGAAGAGAGGGGCCAAGTGAATCTCTGAGGTCAAATTGGACAGGCCCCTGGGAACACGGTGCCAGGGAACGGCACCCCGGGCTTATGGAGCAACACTCCCCACCGACCTTTCCTATCTCTCACCCTTTACCGAATCCTAGGAGCCCTGGAGGCTGTGCCCCCAGGCCCACTGGAAAAGAGGATTGAGAAGAAGTGCAGGAAGGGGTCGTCACAGCCCACAGGGTGCTGGCTTTCCCCCCCACCCCTCGAAGCCGATGAGGGCAGGAGAAACCACCACGATGTATCCCACTTTGTAATAGGAATGAGCACGCTCCTCTCTCCGCGACGTGAAGGAAAGGCGCGCGAGACCCGCCAGGGCCTGACCTCGAACCCCACCCCATCGCCTGCCTGTCCGCGGCGGGCATGAAGAGAGGGGTCAAGCGAGGCTCGGAGGTCCTGGCGGACACGCCCCCTGGGAAAAGGGCGCAACGCATCGGCCCCCCAGGCTTCGCGTAGCAACCTTTCCCTACCAATCTTTCTTCTCTCTCTCCCATTCCCGACACCTTCCCAGCCCCGGAGGCTGTGCATCCGGGCAGAATGTTAAAGAAGATGGAGAAGTGCGGGAAAAGATCTTCACTGCCCACTTGCGGCTGGCTTCTTCCCGCCCCTCCAAGCTAAGGAGTGCAGGATCAACCACCACTGTGGCCACACACTTCGTAACAGGAAGGAGCAGCCTCCTCTCACAGCGACAGAAAGGAAAGGCATGGGAGACTCGCCAGGCACCGATCTTCCAGAGCAACCCGCCCCATGCCGGGCAGCGGACAGCAGGAAGAGAAGGGCCAAGTGACTCTCGGAGGTCACGTTAGACACACCCCCTAGGAACAGGGCGCCACGGAGCAGCACCCCAGGCTTGGCGGAGCAACACTTCCCAACCGAACTATCCTCTTTCTCACCCCTTCCCGACCCCATCCCAGCACTGGAACTGTGCCCCAGTGCTGAGTGAAAAGAGGATGGAGTAGAAGTGCAGGGAAAGTGTCGTCATCCCCAAACAGGTGCCGGAGTCTCTCCGCGCCTCCATCCAACGAGGGCAGGATCAACCACCACAGTGAACCCCCATTCGTAAAGGAAACGAGCACACACCTGCCCCGCGATGGGAAGGAAAGCAGTGCAAGTCCGGCCAGAGACCGACCTTCGCCCTACCCCGCCCCAAACCCAGCGGCGGACAGCAGGAACAGAGGGGCCAAGTGACTCTAAGAGCTCCAGGTGGACACGCCCCTTGGGAAAAAGGCGCTATGGATCGGCCCCCCGGGCTTGGCGAAGCAACCCTTCCCCACCGACCTTTTATCTCTCTCTCCACTTCCCGACCCTTCCCAGCACCGGAGGTTGTGCCCTCGGGCTGAGTGAAATGAGGATTGAGTAGAAGTGCGGGAAAGGGTCGTCACCCCCAACTGGGTGCCGGGTCTTCACACCCCTCCAAACCAAGGAGGGCAGGATCAATCACCAAGGTGAACCCCCTTCTTAATGGGAACGAGCACCCTCCTGGACCTGCGAGTGGAAGGAAAGGTGTGCGAGACCCTCTAAGGACCGAACTCCCACCCATCAGCCCCCCCGCCGGTGGCTCCCAACAGGAAGTGAGTGGCCAAGTGACTCTCAGAGGTCACGTTGGACACAACCACTGGGAACAGGTTTCCAGGGAACGGCACCCTGTGCTTGGCAGAGCAACACTTCCCCACCGACCTTTCCTCACTCTCACCCCTTCCTGACACCTCCCAGCCCTGGACACTGTGCCCACTGATGGAGGGGAAAACAGGATGGAGAAGAAGTGTGGGAAAGGGTCATCAACGACCACAGGGTGCCAGCTTCACCCCGCCCCTCCAAGTTGAGGAGAGCAGGATCAACCACCATGGCAAACCCCAGCTTCGTAACAGGAACCAGCACCCTCCTGCCCCCGCGATGGGAAGGCGCGGAAGACCCATCAGATACCGAAATTAACCCCCACACCGCCCCCCGCCGGGCAGCACCACCATGAAGACAGGAGCAAAGCAAGTTTAGGAGGTCCAATTGGACACGCCCCCTGGGAACAGGGCGCCTCTGTGCGCATGCGGGCTTGGCGGAGAAGCCCTTACCCACCGACCTTTACTCTCTCTCACCTTCCCGACCGTGTCCCAGGCCTGGAGGCTCTGCACCCGGGCGGAGTGGAAAAGAGGATGGAGAAGAAGTGCAGGAAAGGGTCATCAACGTCCACCGGGTGCAGGCTTGTCAACGCCCCTCCAAGGCGAGGAGTGCAGAATCAACCACGACTGCGACCTTCCACTTCGTAACAGGAACAAGCATGCTCCTCTCACCGCAATGGAAAGGAAAGGCGTGGGAGACTCGTCAGGGACCGACCTCCCAGCCCAACCCGCCACATGCCGGGCGGCGGACAGTAGGAAGAGAGGGGACAAGTGACTCTCAGAGGTCATGTTAGACACGCCCCCTAGGAACAGGGCACCACGGAGCGGTAACCCGGACTTGGCAGAGCAACACTTCCCCACCGAACTTTCCTCTTTCTCTCCCCTTTCCGATCCCGTCCCAGGCCCTGAGGCTGTGCCCCAGGGCTGAGTGAAAAGAGGATTGAGTAGAAGTGCAAGGAAAGTGTTGTCAACCCCAACCAGGTGCCGGAGTCTCCCCGCGCCTCCAAGCCAATGAGGGCAGGATCAATCACCACAGCGACCCCCCATTCGTAACAGAAACCAGCACCCACCTGCCCCCGCCTTGGGAAGGAGAGCAGTGCGAGTCCGGCCAGAGACTGACCTCCCCCCTATCTCGCCCCATTCCCGGCAGCGGACAGCAGCAAGAGAGGGGCCAAGTGACTCTCAGAGGTCCCGGTGAACATGCCCCCTGGGTAAAAGGCGCTATGGAGTGCCCCCCCATGCTTGGCGGAGCAACCCTTCCCCACCGACCTTTCCTCTCTCTCTCCCCTTCCCAATCATTCCCAGCCCCGGAGGTTGTGCCCCCGAACCCAGTGGAAAACTGGATGGAGAAGAAGTGCGGGAAAGGTTCTTCGCTGCCCACAGGGTGCCGGCTTCTCACCGCCCCTCCAAGCCAACGAGGGCAGGATCAACCAACATGGTGACAACCCACTTTGTAATGGGTTGAGCACCCTCCTCCCCCCAATACGGGAAGGAAAAGCACGCAAGACCCGCCAAGGTCTGACCAACCCCCGCACACCGTCCCCGCCGGGCGGAGGCCAGCAGGAATAGAGTGGCCAAGTGAATTTCGCAGGTCCTGGTGGACACGCCCCTTGGGAAAAAGGCGCTGTGGTGGGGCTCCCCGGTTTTGTTGGAGCAACCCTTCCCCATCGACCTTTCCTCTCTCTCTCCTGTTCTTGAACCTTCCCAGCCCTGGAGAGTGTGGCACTAGGCTGAGAGAAATGAGAATGGAGTAGAAGTGCGGGAAAGGGTCGTCACCCCAAACGGGTGCCGGCTTTTTCACACCCCTACAAACGAAAGAGGGGAGAATCAGTCACCACGGTAAACCCCCTTCATAACGGGAACGAGCACTCTCCTGGACCTGCGACGGGAAGGAAAGGCATGCGAGACCCGCTAGGAAATGACCTCCCCCCCAATCCGGCCCCCAGCCGGCGACGCCCAAAAGGAAGAGTGGGGACAAGTAAATCTCAGAGGTCAAGTTGGACACGCCCCCTGGTAACAGGGTGCCAGGGAGCGGCACCCAGGCCTTAGCGGAGCAACACTTCCCCTCTCACCTATCCTCTCTCTCCTATTCCCGACCAGGTCGCAGCGCTGGAAGCTGTGCACCCAGGCGGAATGTTAAAGACAATGGAGAAGAAGTGCGGGAAAGGGTCGTCATCGCACACAGGTTGCCGCCTTCTCCATGCCCCTCCAAGCCGAGAAGGGGAGGATCATACACCATGGCGACCCCCAGCTTCGTAACAGGAACCAGCACACTTCTGCCCCCTCAACGGGAAGGCCCGGGAGACCAGCCAGGGCCTGACCTCACCCCCCAGGTAGTCCCCCGCTGGGCGGCGCCCAGCAGGAAGAGAGGGGCCAAGTGACTCTCAGAATTCACGTTGGACATGAACCCTGGGAACAGGGCGCCTCTGAGCACATCCCAGGCTTGGCGGAGCAACACTTCCCCACCGAACTTTACTCTCTCTCTCACCTTTCCGACCCCATCTCAGCCCTGAAGGCTGTAACCCGGGTGGAGTGGAAAAGAGGATGGAGAAAAGTGCTGGAAAGGGTCATCACCGCCCACAGGGTGCCGGCTTCTCCCCGCCCCTCCAAGCGAAGGCGTGAAGGATCAAACAACACTGGGACCCCCCACTTCGTAACAGGAATGAGCAGCCTCCTCTCACCGCAAAGGAAAGGAAAGGCGTGGGAGACTCCTCAGGGACCGAGCTCCCAGCCAAACCCGCCCCATGCCGGGCGGCGGACAGCAGGAAGAGAGGGGCCAAGTGACTCTCGGAGGTCACGTTAGACAAGCCCCCTAGGAACAGGGCACCAGGGAGTGGCACCCCTGGATTGGCGGAGCAACACTTCCCCACCAAACTTTCCTTTTCTCTCTCCTTCCCGACCCCGTCTCAGCCCCGGAGGCTGTACCCCAGGGCTGAATGAAAAGAGGATGCATCACAAGTGCAAGGAAAGTGTCGTCATCCCCAACCAGGTGCCGGAGTCTCCCCGCGCCTCCAAGGCAACAAGGGCAGGATCAACAACCACGGCGACCCCCCATTTGTAACGGAAACGAGCACCCACCTGCCTCCACGATGGGAAGGAGAGCAGTGCGAGTCCGTCCAGAGACTGACCTCCCCCTTACCCCGGCCCAAGCCCCGCGGTGGACAGCAGGAAGAGAGGGGCCAAGTGACTCTCAGAGGTCCCGGTGGACACGCCCCCTGGGAAAAAGGCGCTATGGAGCGGCCCCTGGGCTTGGCGGAGCGACCCTTCCCCACCTACAGTTCCTCTCTCTCCCCTTCCCGACTCTTCCCAGCCCCGGTGGCTGTGCCCTCAGGCGGAGTGAAAATAGGATGGAGTAGAAGAGCGGGAAAGGGTCATCACCGCCCACCAGGTGCCGATTTCTTCAAAGCCCTCCAAACCAACGAGGGCAGGATCAATCACCATGGTGAGCCCCCTTCATACCTGGAACAAGCACCCTCCTGCCACCGAGACAGGAAGGAAAGGCGTGCGAGATCCGCCAGGGACTAAACTCCCCCCTCAACCGGCGCGACGCTGGGCGGCGCGCAGCAAAAAGAGATGGACCAAGTGACTTTCCGAGGTCAAGTTGTACAAGCCCCCTGGGAACAGGGTGCCAGGGAACGGCACACCGGGCTTGGGTGGATAAAGACCCGCCAAGAACCGACCTCCCCAAGCACACAGCCCCCGCCGTGCGGAGGCCAGCATGAAGAGAGGGTCCAAGTGACTCTCGGAGGTCACTCTCGGAGGTCATGCCTCCTAGGAACAGGGCGCCACGGTGCGGCACCCCGGGCTTGGAGGAGCAACACTTCCCCACCGAACTTTCCTCTTTCACTCCCCTTCCCTACCCCGTCCCAGCCCTGAAGGCTGTGCCCCAGGGTGGATTGGAAAAGAGGATGGAAAACAAGTGCGGGAAAGTGTCGTCACCGCCCACCGGCTGCCGGATTCTCCTCTCCCCTCCAACCCGAGGAGTGCAGGATCAACCACCACGGCGACCCCCCACTTTGTAACGGGAAAGAGCACACTCCTTCCTCTGAGATGGGAAAGAAAGGCACGAGAGACCCACCAGGGACCGTACTCCCCGCCCAAACCACCCCTGTCGGGCGGCGCCAACAGGAAGAGAGGGGCAAATCGATGATGGGAGGTCCCGGTGGACATGGCCCCTGGGGACAGGTGACTGTGTGCGCATCCAGAACTTGGCGGAGCGACCCTCCTCAACCGAACTTTCCTCTCTCTCTCTCTCTTTCCTGACCCTTCCCAGCCCCAGAGGCTGTGGCCCCAGGTTGAGTGAAAATAGGATGGAGTTGAAGTGTGGGAAAGGATTGTCACCTCCCACAGGGTGCCGGTTTGTTCACACCCCTCCAAACCAACGAGGGCAGAATCAATCACCATGGTGACCCCTCTTCGTAACTGGAA
>PVKS010045109.1:0-13973 GCA_004027875.1 Aplodontia rufa | reverse complement strand
GAAAGAATTATGCTAAGTGAAGTATCCCAATCTCAGAAACTCAAGGGCCGAATGGTTTCTCCCATCTGTGGAAGCTAGAATACATTGGGAAGCAGTATGTTAGATGGCTAAGCTAATAATATCTGCAAATTGTATGATTCTTAACGCAACAGGGAGATGACTCCCTAGGATACTTGGAGGCATAGGGTGGGGGATTGGGGGGGGGAAGGTGTAGGAAGAACACCTAGGAGTCTGGAGGGTGGGAATAGGGGGGAATCATCTCAGAAGGAGACCTCTATCCTCCACGAGATATCCATTTAATTCAGGGGTTCTTCTGGGAGAAACAACAACATGGGGAACCCAAGCTGGGCATCCATGATATGGCATTAGCCCTGGATAACTATATATACATTGGTTCTTGAATGTTTGATAATGTTTCCCCCTCATTTGTAACTCTATATTCATTTAATTAAAAAAAAAGAATAAATGCATTCAGGGCTGGAGCGGTGGCTCAGTGGTTATGGAGCTCACCTGGCATGCTGGAGGATGTGAATTCAAACTCCAGCACCATGTACACAATGAAGTGTTGGAGCAATAAAACCCACATTAAAAACAAAACAAAAAAAAAAAGAAAAAGAAAAAAAAGAAAGAAAATGGTTCTTGAAACAGCATTCAAAAACATATCAAGAAGATAATTTATTATGATCAAGTGGGCTTCATTCCAGGTATGCAAGGCTGGTTCAACATACTCAAATGAATAAATGTGATTCATCATTAAACAGAATGAAGGCCAAAAACCATACAATCATCTCAATAGACACAGAAAGGCCTTCAATAAAATCCAGCACCGTTATGCTCAAAACTCTAGAGAAAATAGGGATCCAAGGAACTCATCTTAACTTTGTGGAGGCCATATATGCCAGACCCTCAGGTAGTATAATACTAATTGGAGAAAAGTTGAAAGCATTTCCACTAAACTTGGGAACAAGACAAGGCTGCCTGCTCTCACACTTTTATTCAACATAGTCCTTGAGACTCTGGATGGAGCAATCAGGCAAGAGAAGGAAATCAAAGGAATAAGAATAGGAAGGAAGTCAAACTATTCCTCATGATGACATGACCCTATATCTAGAAGATACAAAAAGCTCCACCAGGAAACTGCTAGAGCTAATAAAAAGATTTGGCAAAGTAGCAGGCTACAAGATCAACACCCATAAATCAATAGCTTTCCTATACACTAACAATATTAGGGTAGAAGAAGAAATCAGGAAACTGATCCCATTCACAGTATCCTCTAAAAGAATGAAATACTTGGGAATTAATCTAACAAGAGAAGTAAAAGACCTCTACAATGAAAATTACCAAACACTGAAGAAAGAAATCCAAGAAGACCTGAGAAGATGGAAAGTTGTTTCATGCTTTTGGTTAGGCAGAATTAATATATTTAAAATGGCCATTCTGCCAAAAGCACTATACAGATGCAATGCAATCCCCATCAAGATTTCAATGTCATTCTTCACAGATATAGAAAAAGAAATTATCAAATTCATTTGGAACAATAAGAAACCCAGAATAGTCAAAACATTATTAAGCAAGAAAGACGAAGCAGGTAGTTTTGCAATACCAAATTTAAAATTATATTATAGAACTGCAGTATTAAAAACAGTATCAAAATAGGAATGAAGACCAATGGAATAGAATAGAAGACTGTGAGACAAACCTACAAATCTTTAAACATCTGATCTTTGACAAAGGGGGTTACAATATTACATGGAGGAGAGACAGCCTACTCAACAAATGGTGCTGGACAAACTGGATAGCGACTTGCAGAAAACGGAAATTAGATCCTTATCTTTCACCTTGCACAAAAATCAAATGAAAATGGATGAAGGAACTAGGAATTAAACCAGCTACCATGCAACTGCTGGAAGAAAAGTTAGGACCACCAACACCCCAGCATTTGGGAGTAGGCAAAGAATTTCTCAACATGTCTCCTAAAGTGAAAGAAGGAAAGTCAAAAATCAGTGAGTGGAATGTCATGAAGCTAAAAAGCTTCTGCACAGCTAAGGAAATGATCTAAATTGTCAAGAGACTTCCAACAGAATGGGAGAAAATCATGGCCTGTGATTCTTCTGACAGAGAACTAATATCCAGAATTTACAAAGTCCTCAAAAAACTCAACATCAAAAACACAAATAACCCAATCAATAGATGGACCAGAGAACGAAACAGAAACTTCTCAACAAAGGACATTGAGCAAGCCAATGAATACATGAGGAAGTGTTCTAAATCACTAGTAATCAAAGAAATGCAAATCAAAACTACCTTAAGATTTCACTTCACTCCAGTCAGAGCGGCAAAAATGAAGAAACAAACAATAACAAATGCTGGAGGGGTTGTAGGGAGATAGGAACATTAGCACACTATTGGTGGAATTGCAAATTGGTTCAGCCACTCTGGAAAGCAGTGTGGAGACTCAAAAAATTGGGGTTGTGGAGCTGGAGTGGTGGGTGGCTCAGCGTTTACTGTGCTTGCCTAGCATGTGCAAGGACCTGAGTTCAAACCCCAGCACCACATACACAACCTACACAACCAAGTGTTGGAGCAACAAAGGACACATGAAAAACTAAACAAAAAATGATTCTCTTTCTCTCTCATTATCCCTCTCTCTCTGAAAAAAAAAAATAGGGTTGGATCCACCATATGACCCAGCTCTCTCTCTCTCCTGGGTATTTTCCCAGAGGAGTTAGAATCAGCACATTACAGCAACACAGCAAAATCTAGCTCAATTATGGAACCAATGCATCTGCCCTAACTGGATAAATGGATCTGGTATGTGTGTGTGTGTATAAAATACATATATATTACATATATGTAAACAATACATGTACACACACACACACACACACACACACCCACATGCACACACAATGTAGTTCCACTCAGCTATGGTAATGGAAGAAATCATGCGGAGCGAAGTTAACCAAACCCAGAGAGTCAAGAGCCAAATGCTTTCCTTCATTTGTGGAGGCTGGAGAGGTAAATTCAGGCTTAGGGGAAAGGTAGACAAACTCAGAACCATAGAAAACAATGCAATATGTCCATATTTATGATATAGTTGCAAAGATATTGCAAAAGATATTTGAACAAGCTGTATTGCATGCCTTTACAAAAATGTAAATGTTCAATCCTATTGTCAAATATATCAAAAAAATAACAAGGGATAATATGAAGGGAGGAAAAGGGAAAATGTTGGAACTAAGATAAAGCAAGTACATTCCAAGAATTTATATCACTGTACATACTGTAGTCATATATATAAAAATGTTCTTCATTGGTATAAGAATTATGTTACTGTACTTGGGTATTTTAGGAAAAATTTAGGATCCAGAAAAGAGGCAAGGAATCAGGGCACAGGAGGAGGGCAGTAGAGGTGTACAGGGGTGAAGGGGGATATTGACCAAATTGTATTGCTATATTGTGTGCATCTATGAATATGTGACAACAAATCCCATCATTATGTACAGCTATAATGCATTAATTAAAAAATAAAAATTGTTTCCTGTTTTAAAAAAAATTTAAACCCTATATGATTCCATTGGATAATATATACGAACAAGATAGCATAAAAATAAGGTGAGGTTAACAAAAGAATGAACCTTTCAAATCACACACATTTGTTCTCAACCGTTTCATAATGATTTAAGTTAGTCTTTATCTAGTTTTTAAAAAATGGATAAGGTGTTATACAAGGTAAACCATCTTACAAGGCAATTTTCATTTGTGTTTAGATATGAGCTTGTATATAATTAAATCTTATAGAAGTAAAAAAAAATCATTTAGTATTTAAACATAACTTTTTTTAAAGAGAGAGAAAAAGAAAGAGTAAAAAAGAGAATCAACTTTACTTAGTTTTTCATCTGCTCTTCATTGCTCTGACCCTTAGTTGTGTATGTGGTGCTGGAGTTTGAACCCAGTCCTTGTGTGTGCCAGGCAAGCGTGGTACCACTGAACCACCACTCTAGCCACTATAATCTAGCTTTCATTTAACAGAAAGCAAAGCAAAACTTAAGATAATTAAATTATATTAACTGTTTGAAAGAATTGGACATTTGTCATTTCTCTGCCATAGTGCACTTTACTCAAAACAACAATGTAAATTTCAAAATATAAGAATAAAAGAATTTGGAAGTCTACTTGCAAAGGGAAAAAATAGCAAAAATCATTACGAATGAAACATAATTTAGCTTATATCCAAAGACAGTGCAGATGTGCAGCCACAGTTTTTTTAAAAAGTGAATTTCTTTTTGGTTCTTCTTGTGATTCTGTTTTAACAAAATTAACATAAAACAAAATGTTAAAATTTTTTAATATTTTGGGGCTGGAGTAGCAGCTTGGTGATTCAAGCGCTTGCCTGGCAGGCGTGAGGACCTGAGTTCAAACCCCAGCACCACATACACAACTAAGTTTTAGAGAAATGGAGGCCAGATGAAAAAATAAAATTCTCTCTTCCTCCCTCACTCTCTCTCTCTCCCTCCCTCTCTTTATAAAACAGAATCTCAATATTTCAAAAAGTTTTAGGAATTTTATGAGATTATTACATTTTTTTGAGAGAGAAAGAATAATTTTATTTAGTTTTTCATGCAGCTTTTGTTGTTCCACACTTTGTCATATACATGATGCTGGGGTTCAAACCCACATCCTCCCAAATGGCAGGTAAGTGCTATAACTTCTGAGCCACTGCTCCAGCCCCAAAGTCAATGCCTCTGAAGCCCCACATTTGAGCACCAAGAGATATGTAACCACTGAAGAGATGTCTCCAGATAAAGGTCTGAAGAGTTCCCCAAGGAGAGGTGTACCTCAACTCAGGACCAGTGGGGTCCTTGGCATACATGATAGAAAAGAATTTCAGCATGAGCCAGACAGAGGCATAGTCAGAGGTTTATTTAAGAGAGGTAGATATGCATTCAAGGGAGAAGGTGGACTGTCTCAAAGGAGAGAAGCGGCCTTATTAACTTTTTTTTATGATGCTGAGGATTGGACCCAGGGCCTCATGCATTCTAAGTGAGTGCACCACAGCCTGGCCTATGGATATTTTTAAATATTAATGAATTTCATGCAATAGTTAATCTGATTAAAAATCCTTGGTAAATGTTAAAAGAATGTATATTCACTTTTAAGTGAGAACTCACAGATGAAAATAACAGAATTCTAGCCTTATAGGATGTTATAATTTAGAACTGGAAGATCCCCTAAGAGCTCATGTGTTAAGCAATGAAGGAATGTTCAGAGGTGAAATGATTGGATCATGAGCGGTGTAGTCTCATCAGTGAATTAATCCATTTGATGGATTCATAATTTGAGCTGGGCTTGGTAGTGCATACCTGTAATCCCAGTGGCTTGGGAGGCTGAGGCAGAAGGATTGCAAATTCAAAGCCAGCCTCAGCAATGCAGCAAGGCCCTAAGCAACTTAGCAAGACCTGCCTCAAAATAAAAAATAAAAACTAACAGGGAATGTGGCTCACTGATTAAGATACCCTTGGTTCAATCCCTGGTACTGAAAAAAAAACAAAAAACAAAAACAAAAACTTGGACTCCTAGGTGGTATCTGTAAGCTGGTGGGATGGGGCTGGAGGAAGTAGGTCACTGGGGACATGTCTTTGGGGACTAAGTTTATCCCTAATCCCTTCCTCTCTCTGCTTTCTGGCTACCATGATCTGAGCAGTGTTCCTCCACCATGTTCTTCGGCCACAATGTTTCTGCCTTAGAATCAGCTGTCCATAGACTGAACCTCTGAAACTTCGGTCATAGCACTGAAAAGCTAATGAACACACAGAGTTGTCAATAAGGTGTAAATTAAGTTTGAGATGGAGAAGGTGAAGATTTGTAATTAAACTAAGGAGGACAGATCAAAAAGAGAGAAAATCTGTGTTAAGCAGATCTACTTTGAGTGGTGTACACAGCAGGCCCTAGGTATAATAGGACTCAATGAAGCCAACTGGAGAGAATATAAAAAGGCTAACACGGAGTGGCACTGCTGCAGGGAACAGCATGTACTCATTCTTGTTTGTTACGGGAAAACTAGGCAGAAGAGGAGGAAGGATGTTATATTCACTGTACCAATTACCCAATGCTTAATGTTTGAATGTTTGGGTGCTTAATTGGTTGAGGGTTGAGAAAGGAGTTAGAAAGAAGGAAGGAAAGCTTCTGATGGAGAATAACTATGCTTTCTTGTAACTCTTCAAGAAAGCTAGAACTTAATCTGAGTTTAAATTGCCTGGGGGAAATTCAGGGTTACTAATCATCTGAGTTTGTCTGTAACAATATTTCTGCATCCCAGAGAATTTTGTGTTTTACCAGGGATACAATACACTCTGGTAAAGTGCACCTCCTGAAAACTATTTATCAACCCCAGACCAAAGTTTTTCCCTCATGACATCCACAGAACAATTTAATAAGGCACAAAGTCTGAAACATATATTGGTAATAATGGGTCAAATGTGGAGGATTCTAATCAACGCTCAAAGATATTTTAAAGCAAAGAAATTTAGCAGTTTCCAGTGTCAAGAACCAAGAAATACTTGAACAAAAGTGGAAAATTGGTTATTTGGGGAAGAAACTGTGTTCTTGTTATAAATGCAATCATTTAACAAGCATTTAATAGATTTCAATCATACACCAGACACAAGATTTCTCTCCAAAGTAAACTATTTCATTAGGGAATTAACCCTTGTTATAGGAAGAAAGGGAAGAAAAATGCAGAAAAACAAAAGACCAATTTGAGAGAATTGGTCCATAATACTAGCTCTATCAGTTACTTGCTGAGTAATCTCAAATGAGAGTGTGGAATCAAGTCAGGGACCTTCAGAGGTGTACAGGTGATTTACTGGAGTAGAAAATACTAAAAATAAAAGTTAAAAAAAAAGTCAACAAAAGCAATATTTAATATATGAACTGGCAGTATAAAGAAATATATTTATAAGGGGATATGAACAAGTATTTATGCCTATGTATACCATATAAAAATATATAGCAAGGATGACCTGATTTCAAAATCAGTTTGCTGTAAAATTCCTGATTCTATATTACTCAAAGTACTTTAGTTTCTCTTAAATTTTATCAAGAAACAAAACTACATCTATTAATAACATTGATTTTCTCACATACAACAAAACCATTTTGTAAGATATAAAAAAGCAAGCCTTTCATTCTTTTTTTTTTAAAGAAAGAGGGACAGTGAGAGAGAGCACATGAAAGAGAATCAACTTTAGTTTTTCATGTGGCCTCTGTTGCTCTGACTCTTTGTTGTGTACGTGGTATTGTGGTTTGAACCTGCGTACTTGCACATGCCAGGCAAGTGCCACAACTGCCAAGCCACTGCACCAGCCCCAAACCTTCCATTCTTTAAATGCATCCTAACCCTACTGACTCACCCTTTTTCCCTTTTGAAGCAGGCTCATTTTGTATTATATGGTGCCAGATGGCATGACCTTTTCTTCCTCTCAGTTCATTCAAGAAACTGGCAAAACAGCCTGGCATTGCGGTGCAACACATAATTCCAGCCTCTTGGGAGGCTGAGGCAGGATGATTGTAAGTCTGAGGCCAGTTTTGGCAACTTAGCAAGGCTCTGTCTCAAATCAAGGAGGAAAAAAAAAGGCTGGAGATGTAACTCAGTGGTAAACGTTCCAGTACCAAGAAAGAAGAGAGGAAGAAAGAAAGAAAGAGAGACAGACACCAGCAAAGGGATTCTCTGAAAACCCCATGTGAATCAGATTAATAAAAATAAAGTTTGAATTCCCCTAGAAAAAAATTTCAGGAAGAATTCCTTTAATGTTCACTAATTTGCAACGTGACTGATTGGTTTAGCTTATTGACAACTTTATATAGTCCCTCAAAATTCTGACTTGTAAAGAAATTTAGATAAAACACCACATAAAAAACTTTCATGATTCTTTTAAGGAAAAGATTTATGAACTAAACATTGAGGGGACAGCATTATTAAAGCTTGTTACTTTGTGTATCTACATTATGGGATGTTAAAAGTATTGCTGTACAATGGTATACAATTAAGTACATTACAAAGAAGTCTGAAAATCTTTCACTAAACATTCATTTTTTTATTATTATTATTATTATTATTATTACTATTATTATTATTTTGGTACTGGGAACTTAACCCACTGGCACTTAACCACCGAGCCATATCTCCAGATCATTTTTTAAAAATTTGATTTAGGGTCTTGTTGAGTTAAAACAAAAGTAATAGCCATTTTTCTTGGCTAAAACTGAAAAAAGAAGGGACATTTGAAATAGCTTTTTTTTTTTTTTTAAGAGAGAGAGGGACAGTGAGAGAGAGAAAGAGAGAAGCAATTTTTATTTAGTTTTTCAAGTGACTTGCATTCCTCTGACACTTTGTTGTATAAGTGGTGCTGGGGTTTGAACTCCAGTATTCACGCATGCAAGACAAGCGCCGTAACTGCTGAGACACGGCTCCAGCCCCTGAAATAGCATTTTAATAGAAGAATATGTAATATCACAGTTCTATTACTCATTCTTAGAAGACAATTACATAATGCCATTCTACTGAATTACATATAGTTTCCACAAGTAAAGCAGGCGTCACTGAATAGTTATTTGGTAAACAAGAAGTGGAGTGCCCTTCCCTGATTTTGGTCAATCTTTGCTTGTAAATGGTGACAAAAAATGCAAAATGTGAAATATTAATTTTCAACTAATTGTTCCTTATTCCAATTAAATTGCTTTCCTTCAGTTTTGAGTACCATAATTTTTTTTTTTTGAAACAGGAAGGAGTGTCCCCTCTGGAAAGCAGTGTGGAGAATCCCCCCCAAAATTAGGGATAAACCCACCATATGATTCAGCTAACCCTCTCCTGGATATTTTTCCAGAGAAGTTAGAATCAGCACATTACAGTGACAAAACAAAATATATGTTCATAGCAGTTCAATTTACAATAGCTAAATTATGGAACCAACCCAGATGCCCCTCACTGGATGAACGGATCCAAAAACTGTTGTATATATATACCATGGAGTTCTACTCAGCAATTAGATACAACAACATTGCAGCCTTTGAAGGTAAATGGATGGTGATGGAAAGTTAGCCTAACTCAGAGAGTCAAGGGTTGAATGTTTCACTCATTTGTGGAATTAGACCCAGTCCTTTGTGAAAGGCAGTCCACTTCATGTATTAGACCCAGCTAAGACAAAGTAACACATAATCTAGGGCAATCATAGATATGTATCTGGAAGAGAGGGGAGGGGGTAGGTGGGGGAGGGGAAAGGGTGGGAGAATAGGATGGGATCTGGGGGTAAATCTGATTTAAGAATATATACATATCATATTGTTATTTTGCATGCATTTTTAATTGTACAATAACTAAATGTCTTAAAAAAACAGGAGGGAGTGAGACAGAGAAAGAATCAATTTACTTTTTCATCTGATTTTTGTTTGTCCAATAGTTGTATATGTGGTGATGGGGTTTGAACCCAGGACCTTGAACATGCCAGACAAATGCTTTAAACATTGAACAACTGCTCCAGCCACATGAGTATCATAATTTGTAGAACATAAAGAGTAGGTTAATGGGCTGGAGCGGTGGGTCGGCAGTTATGGCACTTACCTGGAATGCACCAGTACGTGGATTCAAACCTCAGCACCATGTACACAACTAAGTGTTGGAGTAACGAGAGCCACATGAAAAACTAAATAAAAATTGCTTCTCTCTCTCTCTCACTGTCCCTCTTTCTTTAAAAAAAAAAATTTAAAAAAAGGAGTAGGTTAAGGAGTTAGCAACCATGTCCTAAAATCTCCAAAGAGATGGGTAAGTTTCTAATTAAGAAAGAAATCATTCTGTCCTCAATAAAAGCAAACTCTATTTAAAACAAACCTTTTAAATTTCCATCTCCAAATTTTCCCTCTTAAATGTAACTAAAGTTAAGCTTGTTAGGTAAGCTTTGAGATGTTTTCTATGTTTATATCAAAATGCATTACATTTTGATAGTGCTGGGATTGAGATAAGGCCTTAATTACACATACTAGACAAGCACTTTACAACTGAGCTTTACCTTCAGCCCCCCAAACAGATTTTTATATCAATGAAATGACATTATATGCAATTTATGTAAAAAAATTTTTTTTAAGTGCTGGGTATCGAACGCAGAACTTCACACAAGCTGAACACATGCTCTACCATGGAGCTCCATCCCCAGCCCTATTTATTTATTTACTTATTTATTTGCACCAGGGCGCATTACCACTGAGCTACATCCCCAGCCCATTTTATTTTTTACTTTGGGACAGGGTCTAAATTGCTTAGGGTTTGCTAAGTTGCTGAGGCTGGTCTTGAATTTGTGATCCTACTGCCTCAGCCTTCCTGGTTGCTGGGATTACAGGTGTAAGACACTGCTGGCTGTGCAAGTAGTTCTGTAGTACAGATGTTTATAATTGAAATTACCTCAAAGGATATATAAAAGTTTAACATTTTGTTTATAAAAATTTGTTAAAACTGTTAAATTGTTTTTCAAAAAGTCCTAGTATAGGGCTGCAATGGTGGCTCAGCAGTTGGAGCTGTTGCCTGGCATGCATGTGGACCTGGGTTCAAACCCCAGCACCACATACACAACTAAGTGTTGGAGAAACAAAGGCCAGATGAAAAAAATAAATAAAAAAGATTCTGTCTCCCTCTTTTTTCTTTTTAAGAGAGGGAGGGACAGTGAGAGAATCAATTTTTATTTAGTTTTTCATTTGGGTTTCATTCCTCCAATACTTTGTTGTATACTTGGTGCTAGGGTTCAAATCCATTTCCTTGCACATACCAGGAAATCACAGTAACCGCTGAACCACCACTCCAGTCACTCCCTTCTCTCTTTAAAAAAAAATAAAATAAAAGCCCAAGTATAGGGCTGGAGCTGGGACTCGGTGGTAAAGTGCTTTGCCTCACATGCATGAGGACCTGGGTTGATTTCCCAGCAACACACACACACTCACCCACACACACACACACAAAAGTACTAGCCTATACATCTATGAGTAGTGTATGAGTTTAAAAGTAAAATGCTTAGATTGTTGATAATTTGTATGTATTTCAGTTATTCCTCATACAATGGCTTTCATATGAGCTATTCTATTTTTATTTTCATTCTTACATTCCATTAGGAAGTTATCTAGCTGAACAGGGGCTTCTGGATAATTGTTCTGAGAACTGACACTCATAATTCTAACCTCATTAGCACTGTGAGCTAAATGACTAATTATAATAACCATGAACTACATGTAACTAGTTATTGTTATTTGTTAAGATTTCCTACACCCACTTTCTGGTGATCATATATTTTATACCAAGTTAAAAAATTTCCTTCTGGAAGATTTCAAGACAGGAGGTAAACTTTATTAGTCCACAGGCACTTGAGTCTATACCATTTTAGACAGTTGTTAGTTCATTCCTAATGTGTCATATAGACTTTTTCTCTGGCGACAATGCCTTTTCCATATCTTCTAGACTAGAGTAAATGTTATCATATTTTCACTTCATGTTTACATAAAATGTTAGAGTTTACCAAAGCTCTTTTATAAATATTATTCTATTTGATTTCATAGAATGCAATGTGATGACTGGGAAAGTATGATTATCTCCACTTAGTAGCTCAAACAAAGTCAACCATAAAGTAGGACTAGGCAAGTAGGTCACTGAACGTTCCACATGACTATGCTGCCTCTCCCACATATATCAGGATGGCATATTCCTCTTATAGAATATTCCACAGTTGCAACGGTTGCTTTCTTAAGTCCCTTTTAGAACAAGTTAAAACATTAATTAAAAAGGAAAACATCTCTACAAAAAAGGGAATGCTTTCTACTTACTGGTAATTTTACTATTATCTTTTTGAAAGAAGCCATTCTTTTATCTTTTAGGTAAAGTGTATTTAAACATATATCCTGTCATATTTTAAAAAATAGATGTGAAAAGTTCTAAGACAAGGATGATTAAAATTGTCTCAACTCGGGCTGGAGCAGTGGCTCAGCAGTTTCGGCGCTTGCCTGACAAACACAAGGACCCGGGTTCAAACCCCAGCACCACATACACAACTAAGTGTTGGAGCAACTAAAGCCATGTGAAAAACTAAATAAAGTTGTTTCTCTCTTTCTCTGTCTCTCTCACTATCCCTCTCTCTTTAATAAAAAAAAAAAATTGTCTCAACTCTGCAAGCTAATCATATCAAATATTGATAATAGTTGCACTCTATTAATACATTTTATCATATTTCTTCCTTGCAACTAACCATAATGTCACAGGAGTATTTGTTTTATATTTGCTATAGTTAAGACATAACTTCCTCTTGATTTCTTCCTTGAAAGGATCATAATTGCTGATCACCTATTGACTAATCTACACATAAAGTCATTTTGGAAAGAAATGAGTGTTACCATTTTGAAAAAAAATTAAAAACAATTGTTTTCCTTTCTTTGAACCACAAAGTTATTAGTAGCATTGATTTCAGTATTCTGTCTTAACATTATGAATATAATCTATGTATAATTAAGGCTTCATTTGTTCATTTTGCTGTGCTGGGGGTCGAACATGTTAGGCAAGCACTGTACCGCTGAACTACATCCTGAACCTTAATTAAGGCTTTAAAAAAAGGATCCAGGAATTCTGAGTTCTTTTTCTGACTTTTTTTTATCTTCAGAGACTATCTCTATGTAGCTGAGTATCTGGAAACCTGGGCTCTTGCATAGACTGTATATGGAGGGTGAACTTGGGCAATTTACCTTTTCTGGGCTTTGTTTTTCTCTAAAAGGAGATGGCAAATTAGTTCTAGACTATCTCACCCCAAGTATCCATTTTAGATCTAGCATGCATCATTGTAAAACCAACTAATGTTTGGAAAGAGAAGAATTCTAGTTTATAGACAATATCATGGGAACATTTGCGGACAATTAAAATAATGGCTTATCTTCTGGGGAAAATTTCAACAGCTATTAAATACTAACAAAGACTGTGATCAAACTCAGGTAGTATCCTGTGATGAATGTAATTAAAGTCTATAGGACGTCGGACGTTCAATAATAAATCAGGCTGCTTAAGGTATTGTTAGGTAACCATTTTGGCAGCTAAAACTTAAGCAAGAAAGCAGAGTCCCTAAATATAACACTATATGCTGCTAAAAGCATAAAAGGAGGGAATATAGTTCAGCGGCAGAGCGTTTGTGAAGCTTGTGGAAGGTTCTGCATTTGATTCCCAGCATCAAAAACCAAACTAAAACAAAAACACGTTAAAAGTATGGGCATCCTGTAATCCCAGCTACATGGGCCATTGTGAGACCAATCTGAGCAGTTTAGGGAGAACCTGTAAGAGTTGGGGAAGTAGCTGAATGGTACAGCGCCTATGTTCAATCCATAATACTGCAAAGGAAAAGATAGTACTAAAAAAAAAAAAACTTCAGCAAAAGTAGAAACAACTAAATAAGAAGTGAAAACTTCTCCTTAAATCATACTCCTAAATTTTACCTACGTAAAACTGGGGCTCAGGTGTTTGTACAGGTCAAGCAGAAAGTTTCAGTCTCCAGAACCTCTGCGAGCTCTGTTCAAGAAACAGCCTTCAGCGGCCTGATTATCCAAATAAACCTTAAAGAAACTCTTCAAACGTCCGCAAGCATCTCAAAACGAAGGTTCCTTCCGCGGCCTACCCAACTTCAGGCCTGCAAAGTAGCACACTTCCCTTGCTGCGGATAGGCAACGCAGCGAACAATCCTCCCGGTCTTAGCCCCGCCTCTGGAGAAGCTTCTGCCACCGCGCGCCTCAAAACTCCTCCTTTCATTGGCTAGCGTCACGCTGGGGATGGGCGGGGGAAATGCGTCAGACCATGCGGTCATTTCCGGCCCGGGAGCGCGCGGGTTGATTCGTCCTTCCTCAGCCGCGGGTGCTCGCAGCTCGGAAATGGCGGGTAAGTTCCCGGGAAAAGTTTACCAAGGGGA
>PVKS010045108.1:0-13973 GCA_004027875.1 Aplodontia rufa | reverse complement strand
TGAGCAACCGCTTTTGAGAATTATTCTGACTTGCTTTGGCCAGTAGGCATTTTTTTTTAAGACAAAGAGGGAGAGAGAGAGAGAGAGAATCAGTTTTATTTAGTTTTCCATCTGGCCTCTGTTTCTCCAACAGTTGTGTATGTGGTGCTGGGATTTGAACCTGGGTCCTCACGCGGGCAAGCGCCTTAACTGCTGAGCCACCACTCCACCCCAGTAGGCATTTTTTTTTTTTTTGAGAGGGACAGTGAGAGAGAGAGAATCAAATTTATTTTGTTTTTCGTGTGGCTTTCATTGCTCTGACACTTTATTGTGTATGTGGTGCTGGGGTTTGAACCTGTGTCCTCATACATGCCAGGCGAGTGTCTTACTGCTAAGCTCCAGCCCCCCAGCAGGCATTTTTTGAGTGCTATTGTGAGTAAATGAAATTTGGAATAGTCAAACCGTACTTAACCTGCCAGGCACATACTAAAGTAATTCTGTATAATTATTTTTATGAAAACAGTGCTTTTTTAAATAAAGTGAATAATTATCCCACTACTTTGTATTGCATTCAGATTTTTTTCTTTTTATTTCAATTTTTATTGAGAAATTTATTATTGAACAACCATACACAATTTTTACAAAATAATATAAAATGTATATAGAATCCGGATATTAGAATTACCCCCAGGAGTGCCCCCCCAATTACTCAACCTTAACCATCCCTTCCCCTACCCACAATATTTCTAAAAATGTTTTACGTTGTATAACATTACAACTTTACTGGATTTAACACATGATAATAGACCATCTTTCTCACTGGCCAGGGTCTAGATCCAGCCTCCACAGATGAGTGGAGACATTTGACTCTTGGTTCCCTCGGTTAAGCTGATTTTACTCAGGATAATTTCTTCCATAGCCATCCACTTACCTTCAAAGGCTGCAATATCATTGTTTCTAATTGCCGTGTAAAATTCCATGGTATAAATGTACCACAAGTTTTGGATTCATTCATCCAGTGAGGGACATCTGGGTTGTTTCCATAGTCTAGCAATAGTAAATTGAGCTGCTATGAACATAGATATTGCTGTGTCACTATAATGTGCTGATTCTAAATCCCCTGGAAAGATTCCCAGGAGTGGAATAGCATGGTTGTATGGTGGGCTCATCCCTAGTTTTTTGAGGATTCTCCACACTGCTTTCCAGAGGGGCTGTATCAGTCTCCATCTCCATCAATAGTGTGTTAGTGTGTCTATTTCTCCACATGCCCTCCAGCATCTATTATTGTTTATTTTCTTCATTTTTGCCATTCTGACTGGCGTAAGGTGATATCTTAATGTGGTTTTCATTTGCATTTTTCTGATTACTAGTGATTTAGAGCACTTTCTCATGTATTCATTGGCTTGATCAATGTCCTCTGGTGAGAAGTTTCTATTTAAATGCATTCAGATTTTTATATTTTAGTTTTTCTTAAATGTAAACCTTCATAGTTTCCTTGACATAATGAATTTCTACATTTGTTTTTCATTTGAGACTTTTACTGCTCAGGATATTCTTAGCCCAGGGTCACTCTAACCCAAAAGAAATGCATATGTCATATTATTTATCTAAGCTTCAGTTTTCTTATCAGTAAAATTAATATGTTACCACAGGTTTGTGGTAAATGCTCTATAAATAATAGTGTGCTATACAAATACAAGATGCTTCTTTAGACCTTCTTTTTTGAACAACCCTACTGACATAAGCACTGTCAAACTGGGGTCACTGTGGTGACTCGAAGTCTCTGATGTCACAGTGACTTTTCTTTTTAAAGAGAGAGGGACAGTGAGAGAGACAGAGAAAGAGAGAAACAAATTTATTTATTTTTTCACATGGCCTTAGTTGCTCCAACACTCAGTTGTGTATGTGGTGCTGGGGTTTGAACCTGGGTCCTTGTGCTTGCCAGGCAAGCGCCGAAACCGCTGAGCCACCGCTCCAGCCCCACAGGGATTATTTTTATAAAATCAATTAAACAGGCGTTTTCTGAGCCCAACTTGGCTACAAGGCAAATGGAGGCAGTTAAGCCAGCTATGCACCTCCTTAGAACACCTACTCTGGGCTGCCCACCTCCTGTCTCACCTGCACAGTCTTTTCCAGACCATCACTCTCTGCTTTCTTGATAAGTAAATTTAGGCGGTTCTAAGGAGCTGGAGTTTCCTCTGGAAAATAGAGAAATGAGAGAAAATAGAAGATTGTGCTTTGTTTTATATTCTTGGTACAAGGTTGTAAAGTCAGAGTACACAGCAAGGTGATGCCGCTTTGGCAGAGACCATGGGTGAAGTTTGAGTAATGCTGCTTCGCCCATTAGTCTGAGGGCTCTCGCAAAAATCCCGCTGACTTTTAAGATGGTAAAAAAGATTTAGCTCAGAGGAGTTTGGAGCTAAAATTCAAAATGATTTCATTATGTGTCTGGCCATCTCCTCAGATAATTTTCTGACCTGCCTGTCTTGTTCCAATCTGCACTTGCTGCGTCTGGCACAATACCTGGTAGGAATAAGTTTGCAACATATTCTTGTTGAGTAAATGTAATGTCTTTTGAAGATTCCAGACTCCTACCCATTTCATCATCAAATGACACTTTGATCTAGTTATCAAGATGAGGAGACAGAGGGGTAGAAAGAGAGAGAGTGAATTACATAGAAGTTGATGTGAAGGCATCATAGCCCAACAGGCTATCACTTCCCAAAGGTCTTTAAATATGAAATAGAATTACAAATGTGAGGAAACATTTTCATAATTTTGGTGAGGGTGGTGCCTTTTTAATGTGCAAGGAGACCACAGGACAAGAGAGGTCTTCTCCATAACTCTTTAAGAATTCGTATTGGTAACTTCTTATCTTCCTTCTAATATGACAAATTCAATTTCTCCAAGCATTGCCTTGCTCTTTACCTTGGTAGAAAAAAATAGATGTTTTTCTTTGCACATCTTTTCCTAGTTAATTTTTCTTAGTGGGATTTCCTATCCAATAATCCTAGTATTCCAGTACTCAAACTGTGTCGCTCATCTTGCAATGAAGGAAGCTTGATTAGGCTTGATAGAGCTTGCTGTGCATGAGGGTGAAAAGAGAAAAAAAACCGTGCAAACCAGAGCATGAAATATTTCTATAAGTCCCTCTGAGAAATATAGGAGTCATATGCTCCATTGCAAAATCAACACCATCGTTAAATATGCAGAAGGATGATCCTGCAAAATCTGAGCCTGGCCCAAACCACAAGCCCTGGAACAGGTTCAAACTAAACACAGACAGGAAACCACCCACCCAGACACAAAGAGCTAGGTGCTTCTGAGCAAAAGGCAAATGCATCCAATGACCGACAGTCAACTCCCCTTGGTCAGTGTCTGCGAACTAAGGACTTAGGAAAAGAGCAAGTGTGTCCAAAAACATTTTATAAAAATATTGCATCTTTGGGGCTGGAGCGGTGGCTCAGTGGTTAGGGCACTTGCCCAACGTGTGCAAATACACAGGTTCAAACCCCAGCAACCCACATACACAACTAAGTGTCAGAGCAACGAAAGCCATATGAAAAACTCAATAAAAAATTAATTCTCTCTCTCTCTCTCACTATCCTTCTCTCTTTAAAAAATATTGCATCTTCTACATTTTTACAACCAAATATTTAAAATAATCCTAATATTTTTCTATTTTTCAAGAGACTCAAACCTTCAATAGTTTTGACTATTAACTTATTTATATTGCAGTAAAATGTTTTACAGTGCAGTCAATAGACTGATAATTGAGACCTGTTATTCACATCAGGGGAAAGTTTTAGTGAAGCTATTCTACTCTTCAGTAATTTTTACCTTTTAAATGAGTTTTATGATATTTCACTGGATAATGTAGACTGATTTTCTTGCAACTATCTATTACTACTATTATAATTTCTACTAGATAACACTAATAAAACACTTAACAAATTCCAGGCACTATTCGAAGCACTTGGCATATTTTAATTGCCTTTTATCCAGTAACAACCCTGTGAGTTAGTGTTATCATTATCTCCTTTTTGCAAGAGGAAATTGAGTCAGAGAGATGAAGCCATTTTGTTTGTAAGTGGCCAAGTCAGAATTATTATAATAACATACACTTCTAATGATAGCAAAATTAACATTTTTAAGAGGAAGCATTTTTTTCCTGAAAACTTATTTGGAAGTAGGAAGTAGCCTTAAAACTCTTACTCACATGGTCAAATATGAATAAAGTGCCTACTGTGTCCCTGGCATTGAAGTGGAGACTGGAACTATCAAGTTCCCACATATCTGTCTACATTTCAAGATGTATAATGATGAGTGCTCTATCTCTAGGTGCACGTCCTTAAAATAGCTGTTACTCTAGTGACCTGAGGAAGAAGGACTGGGCAACAATTTCCTATGGATCAATTTAGCTGTTCTATTGATTCGTTCAGTTGGGCTGCTTTACTTGTACTTCACTTATTCCTATATTTGTAGGAGAGTAAATGTCTTTCTAGAAAGATTCCCCTTCCTTATTGGTTTATGAAATGAATCATTTCAGCCAGATATTCCTTCCTGCCAATCAACCAAACTCTGTCCAGATTGATCAGTTTAATTCAAATAAGCAAATTAATTAGGGTTGTTATCTTACACAAGGAGGAAAAAAATGGCTCTTACTCTAACCTCAGAAGAGAGCACAAAGGTCCATTAACAAGGTGCCTGTACTCAGGAATATTCTATGCCTATTACCTGGGGAAGACCCAGGCAATCCAACAGAAACTTTTGCATTGAATCTCTACTCTTCTTCCCTTTTTTGGTACTATGCAGAGTGCCAGGTTCTCTTTCTCAGTCCCTGGTTCTTGGAAGGTGAGGATAAGTATTCAACTCTAAACTACTGAGTGCATGTCTCATAAATAATATAAGATGTACTGACGTACTGTCTTGGTTTAACTTCCTCCAGATAGATTTGAGGGCAAGTGGATTATCATAGAGGTCTGTCACTTTTTCTTTTTCTTTTTTTAAATAAAAAGAGAGGGGCAGTGAGAGATAGATAGAGAAACTTTCAAGGATAAATATCCAACAGGCAGTTAACCCAAGCCATTCTCATGGCTGCTACATAGACACAACCCAGATTATAAAGATGAGAAAACATATTCTGCCTCTTTTGTAAGAGGAATGGCAAACTACATGAACACTGGGAAAGGGAAAAATGGGGACCATTGCTGCAGTCAGCCTACCATAGAAGGTGAAGGAATGCCAGCTGCAAAGTGCGGCCTGAGCCTGAAGAGGAGCAGCCAGTGGAGTACGTCACCAGCGCAACTTCCACCGTGGGAGCCAATCTAGAAGCTAGGGTAAGGCACCGCTTGCAAAAATCTCAAGGGGCAAGATTGGGATAATCAGTTTGGATAGAATTTAGATAATAATACAGGAATTGTGAAAGATAAATGTCCAGAAAGAAAATGTCAAGATAATGAAAAGTCTTTGCTTCTGGGCTAAGAAGTTTGCAGTTTGTCAGTGAGTAGTAGAGGGAAATGTGAGCATTTTTAAGCATAAAAGGTTTGTCATATAAGGTGAAGGAAGGAGAATGAAGGAGGAAGGAGGGGAGGTAAAATGCTTGGGGCATTGGGATTGAAATCAAATTCTTCGTATGTATGATTTTGTTAAAATGAACCCAACTATTATGTACAACTATAATGTTCTAATAAGAAGAATAAAAGAAGAGAGCATAAGCTATAGATCACCTTCTCATAGAAATAGAAGAGGGTTGGTTTGGTAGACATAGGAGGGGAAGGCTTGGTGTATACTCATCTTGGGTAGCAAGGACTGGCAAAACCAATGATGAATGGGAAGGTGTCAGCCTTGTGTGACTGAAAGAACTGCAGGGCTCAGAATAGAAATGGTGGAATCAGAATTTTCTCATGGTGGGGGAAAGCATGTTAGACAGTTGGTGATGTTCAAGAGTTGATTGATTTTGCTCTTACTGGGTTGAGGGACTGGAAGAACGGAGTTAGAGATTTTCATAGGCAGCTGTGTACATGAAACTGCAGCTCACGTGAGAGTAGGAGATAAAAATGAAGAAGTAGGAAATATTCCAATAACACCATTACCTGTGACCAAGCGTGAAGTAGGGAAAAGATGATAGGGAAATGTCCTTGAAACTGGCAGGCCATAATGACACTTACTTACACTGACTCATCAGAGAAGAGAGAACTTCCTTTCTGCTCAGGGTCAGCCCAGCACTTTCCCCCTACCTCAACCTACCCAAGGCACAGGAAGCAATTAGCACCCAACCAACCCAGGCTGAAGAATGAACTGGAGAGATTTGTTCTCTCTTTTATACAAGCCTCTGTTAAACCCTGGCCCATGCATCTCTCAGTTTTAAGAAGATTTTATTCTGCTGTGCCTCTGTGTTTCTTGGTCTTTTATTTAACTCATTTGAAGGAATTTGTGAAACTTGTTATTATTAATTTATCTTTGTAAAAGAATACCTATGAGAATGTTGATTGTCCAGGTAGTATCAAAATGAAAAACAGGTAAGATATATGCAAGACTGGGATAAATTCTTTAAGGTGGGTGGTATTTGAAATTAAACCTGGTTGGAGACTGTAAAACCAAATACAAACGCAAGCGAAAATGCCCTGGTTTCTGCCAGATAGGTTTAAATAGGACAAGGGCAACACCATGGGCTATCTGACAGCTAATTCATGGAAGTTGTTACAGTTATTTACAGTGCAGAAGATAGCTCACCTCAAGCTAAAAAAATAGAAAAGTGTAGATGTAATTGTCTCCCTGTCCATACACAAAACCATTCTAGACCACTTCAAGAAATTATTTATTAAATGTACAACCATGAAGTAGGTTCCACTCAAGAGTTCATGGCTATGTGTTCTTTTCCACTGGTGATATTCCAACATTTAATCGTATTGTGCTATGTGTCAGCTACCTTTCCAATTACATGGTTATTATTGATTGTAATAATGGCTACTCCATTTTACATAGCTCCTATTGCTAAACCCTACACCAAGAGTTATGCCTATAATACTTTATTTTCATATGATAATAACCTTGTGAGTCGGCTATTACTGGATCCATTTTATAGTAAAGAAACAGATTCAGTGACACTAATAACTTTCCAAGAGCCACATGATAAGAAGAGATAAAACTGGGATTTGAACTCATGGTTTCCCATATATTAAAGAAAGAATATATACACATGCACATATAGTCACATTGGAGTCACCTCTGCAATATTTTCTAGATTGTTAAGCCTGAGTATGGACTACTCACCTGATATTTTATTTTATATGACCTCTTAAACTTGGAATTGCTGGCTTCTTGGTAAATGTACAAAGACGATGGTGGTGAGGTAAGTAGTTGTCCTACATGATTAAATCATAAAGTTTTGGCCTTTTACCTTATTTGATCAGTTATTTATTATTGGCACCTCATGTACCATTGATAATCATTGCCCAAGAGACATGTGAAACCATAAAGTAACAAAGATAAGAATAGTGCTGCCTCACAGCCTTGGAAACCATTGCCTCCCAGGCTGTGTTATTTGTTTTGATATAAGGTAGAAAGGAACTGAATCTTATCTGCCTTTTCTCCGTCACGAAACGTCCGTGTAAGTGGATATCAATTTAAAAGCGTTACAGGTCTGAATGACCCACATGATGTGGACAAAAGACCAACGTGATTTTATCTTTTTAGGAGGGTTGAACACCAGAAGTGTTCTGCACTGGAAACTGGTGTCCTGCTCAAAGTTCCTCACTCCAGATTCTGGCCTTTGGCAGAATTGTCTCAGAAATCACGATACATGAGCACACTAGAAATGGAACTGATCCTCAGAATAGATTTAATTAACCTTAAATAATGCATATTTATTACCATATTTGCTTTGTTAAATTGCAACATTTTTAAAACATTTCAACAGTTTTTTCAAAGGGTTTTTTTTTTAAATTTGGTTTTTGTTTTTCCTTTATTTATTTGTGTATGTGGTGCTGGGGATCAAACCTGGGACCTCACACATGCCAGGCAAGTATTCTACCACTGACCCACCTATCCAGCCCCACATTTCAACATTTTTGAAATGAAGATTTTTTTTTCACCATGGAGAAGCTTTAATATGGCAGTGTGTCTTTTTCTTTAAGCTTCTTGTAAAATCAGAGGTACATACTCTAATTAGCATTTCAACACTGAGAAAATAAGGCAATTAAAATATGAAGTAAAAATCTCCCAAAGACCACATCCTCTGGCCAATTCATTCTAACCTAGTAGCAAGGTACGCAGGAAATAAGTTTATAATCAGAAGATTGCCTAGTAAACTTGAGATTCATCAGAAAGAGTTAGTCTTTGATATAAATGTTTTAAAAATCAGACTAAGATCCTTTCGTACACACATCTTTTTTTGTAATTTTTTTATTAGATGGATATTGAGATACAATTGAGGGGTAAACATGATCAAACATTCAAGAACCAATGTATATATACTTAGTTATCCAGGGCTAATGCCATATCATGGATGCCCAGCTTGGGTTCCCCATGTTGCTGTTTCCCCCAGAAGAACTCCTGAGTTAAATGGATATCTCATGGAGGTCAGAGATCTCCTTCTGAGATGATTCCCCCAAATTCCCACCCTCCAGCCTCTTAGAGGCTCTTCCTACTGCCTCTCCCCCCGTCCCCTCCCTTACACCTCCAAGTATCCTAGGGAGTCATTTCCCTGTTGCGTTAAGAATCATACAGTTTGAAGTTATTATTAGCTTAGCCATCTAACATACTACTTCCCGATGTATTCTAGCTTCCACAGATGAGAGAAACCATTCCGCCCTTGAGTCTCTGAGATTGGGATACTTCACTTATTATAATTCTTTCCATCTCCATCCATTTGATTTCAAAAGCCATAATATCATCTTCTCTAATGGCCGAGTAGTATTCCATTGTATATATGTACCAAAGTTTTTGTATCCACTCATCGAGTGAGGGGCATCTGGGTTGGTTCCATAATCTAGCTTTAGTAAATTGAGCTGCTATAAACATTGATGAAGCCACATCACTATAATATGCTGATTCTAACTCTTTTGGAAAAATACCCAGGAGTGGGATAGCTGGGTCATAAGGTGGTTCCATCCTTAATTTTTTGAGGATTCTCCACACTGCTTTCCATAGTGGCTGAACCAGTTTGCAGTCCCACCAGCAGTGTAACAGTGTTCCTCTTTCCCCACAGCCCCTCCAGCAGCTAATGTTGTTCGAATTTTTCATTTTTGCCACTCTAACAGGAGTACACACATCTTTTTGATCAGAATGTAGATGGCTGTGTTCGTTGGAGTATACTTGGTGACCATAGCAGACAAAGTGGGTTGGCTCTGAATATTCTTTTTCACCTCCTTCTACTGGGTGTTCTGGACTGTAGAGGTTAGAAAGATAAACTTCCTAGCTCCCACTGTCCTGTATAACTGGGTTTCTGAAGGCAAAGTAGACTCTTCCAGTGTATTAAAATTGAGCAATATTTGGGAAGAATGAGAGGCTGAGGATATTTTTATTTACTGATGCTTTTGGCTATGTTTAGGTAGGAGGCAACAGGATTCCGGTTTCCTCATTCCTGATCTCAAACCTAGTTTCAGCAGGAACAAATTTGGACTCTTGCATCACACAATAATAGTGATGTGTTCTTGAATGAAAAAGCATTTTAGCAGCAAATTCAGTTTCCTGTAATGAACCTTGACTGATACAGTGACTTCCCTCTCATAGTGTTTTCTTTTAATTTTATTTTATCATGTTAATAGATCCAGTCAGGTATAGTCAGCATTTTACAACTTAGGAGCCATTTATATCTTTAGGATATTTATGTATTTTCTTCTCTACCCAATAATTTATTGATTTCTTATTGAGAGCAATATTACTTTCAAGTGTGGGGGAGCACCTAATTTTTTTCTCCTTTACATTTTACAGAATAAATAAAAACATACTGGGAAGATGCTTAGCACATGTTACAGCTCTAACTACCATGAGAAACATCACCAAATGAGAAAGTGCATGATACAACAATGCTATTATAAGCCATTTTGTAGTTCTAAGATTTATACTCTTTCTTACTGTATGAGTTAAATTGCATTAGACTAATGTATTGCTTTTTTCATTAGTTTTCTCCCTGTGAAACAATAGTGATTTTTTTCCTTTGCAGAAGAACAATCTCAGCAGGTCAGCAGTACAGAGAAGCTAAATAATTTTTTGCAAGTCACAGTTGATACAGAGCAAGGCTGTGAAGAGGGACATCTGTTTATTTACATGGCCAAGGAATACATAATTTGGAAGACTTAATATTTGGCAGTCTTTCATCTTCTACACACAAGATGCTATCAGAAATGATGTTTCCAAATGTGAATTATAAGATGTTACTCTCTCTTTCTTCCCTTAAAAGCTATCAGATTGATTCAAGGTAAAACAACTTTTGTGACTTAACCTAGCCCATGGAAGGCTATCTAGTGTCCATCATGACACTTAATGTACTGTCTAACTGACCACTTGCTTCTTCTCATGAGTATTATTTTACCTTTTAAAAGTAGCTGAGATACATCTCTGCCTATGACACAGCAGTCCTATTCTTTTTTATCTCTAGTTCAGCTCCTTATTTTTATCTGCTTATTATATTTAATTATGTTTAAATTTGCAAACTAAGGCCACAATCTTTCTGTTCACCAGGACAGGTAACTCTAGCTCACATAGATAAATTCAGCCTTTGTCTGCCTAGAAGTACTTTTCCTAAGGCAATTGTTCAGATAAGAAGAGATAAGAGGAAAAATTTTAAGTTCAGTATGTATTATAAGCTCAGTGTGAAGTCTGGTTCACTAGGCATTCATCTGTTTTGTTTTGTTTATTTTGCTGTTGTTGTTGTTTTTTGTCCATTAGTTTTTATGATAGGAAAAGAATCCAGGACCTTAGTATGGGAGAGTAAAGTGTGAACTCAGTGATGTGATGTTATCTTGATGGGACATGCCCCCAACTTCCTGTAGTGACTCATTATAAATTCATTTTCCATCGGTATATCTAAACTCCACTTTGACTTCATTTTGTTCTTACTTTATACAATGTCTTGTGATGTTTATTACACTAACTGTGATTATTGTGGTTCTAAAGTTCTCTATCAAAGTTTCAAGTATACTGAAATTCACTAAATATGATTATGCTCATTCATTAAGGAGATGATACTTGACTAATGAAAAAGGAATGTAGGTTAAAAGAGTCATAAATAAAGTAAAAGTAGGAAACAACTGGAGTGATTTTCTTTTCTTTCCCATTCTCTCTGTCTTTTAATGC
Source organism: Aplodontia rufa (assembly GCA_004027875.1). NCBI lineage: Eukaryota > Metazoa > Chordata > Mammalia > Rodentia > Aplodontiidae > Aplodontia > Aplodontia rufa. The sequence goes on along the minus strand of PVKS010045108.1, from coordinate 2,693 downwards.
TGACCTCTTTCCTAACTTCCTTGGGTTTACACCATCGGGTTGTCAGCCTCCTTTTTCAGCACTGCTCTCCACCTTCCCTTTGGAGGCTGGGGAAGTGATGAGCAGCTGCATCATTGGTACCATGTGCTGTAATGAAGGGCAGAAAAATAAGAGTTGTGTTTCTTTCTTCGTTTCTTCGTTTTTCCCATACACCACCGTCATGACCATCACCACCAAAACTGTGTAAAGCTCACCGGTTTCAGGAAACATTCATTGTAATTTCCACTCCCAGTAACATCCATCCATTTGCCTTTATTCTGTCCTTTGCAACGAAGGAATTCACTCCTTCTGCATCACATGTTTTCCAACAATTGAAAAACTTATCGTGTCTTCCAAAGGCTCTTTCTTCTCAGAAGGATCTCATTTGAAATGCATTTAAACTCCACATTGCTCAGGTCACTTTTTATAGTTTGTCAAAGTCCTTAAAATATAGTGCAGAGAACTGCAAAGACTCTTCTAGACTCACCTTCTTTGATCCAAAAAGAAAATTTTTAAAAATTGCAAGTTAACATTCATGTCTTTTCACATTTCCGGCATACCCTGAACCTGAGGTCAACCAAAAATTTCCATATCTTTTTTATAAGCCAGGTTTCTCCTAAAATCTTTTGTGTAATTTTGCTATTATCTTAAGAGTAGGACTTTTATTTCCCTTGACTTTTGACTTATTTTAACCTTCAATTCCTAGATGTTAAAAAGAACTTTAGATATTGAATTTGTCGATTATTTTACCCACATCTTTGATTTTTGATGGTAGCATTTTCAATAACTTTGAGGATGAGAACATTGCTGCTATACAATGTGGCCCACCACAGATGTTCAACACACTTAATCCATTAACTCTGGCAGATTAGAGCTTTGTGAAACCATGCCGGAGAACTTTCCTTTACAGAGTACCTCAGAGTGTCTAAAAACAATTGCATTTCCATTTTATTAAAACCATGGAATGGCATCAGCCTCAGCTTGCTCTGTCATTATACATTTGTTCTTGATTGTTTGACAATGATTCCCTCCTAATTGTAAGACTATCTTTAACAAATAAAAAAAAATTAAAAAACAAGGTCTGGTCTTTATACATAATATGTACCAGTAAAAATAAGAAAATAAAAGTCACCAGCAATTTCTCTATCCAGACATAACCAATGATAACACTTTGAAACATGTCTTTTAATCTCTTCTTCATGCATGCATATCTCTCTTTTAAATGGAATCATAATTATTGTGATGGTTTAGATATGAGATGTCCCCCCAAAACTCATGTGTGAGACAATGCAAGAAGCTTTAGAGGTGAAATGATTGGGTTGTGCAAGCCTTCATCCAATCACTGAATTATTCCTTGATAGGGATGAACTGAGTGGTAGCTGTAATATGGTTGGGTGTGGCTGGAGGAGGCTGGTCAGTGGGGGTGTGCCTGTGGGGTATATGTTTTGAATCTGGTGAGTGGAACTCCCTCTCTGCTTCCTCGCAATGCCTTGAGCCACTTCCCTCTGCCACACTCTTCCACTATGATGTTAAGCCACATCTTGAGCCCCAAGAAATGGATCCAGCCTTTTAGACTGAGACCTCTAAAACTGTGAGCCCCTAAGTAAACTTTTCCTCTTAAAATATTTCGGGTTTTGTCATTATTTTGTTGTTGTTGTTGTTGCTGTTGCTGTGACTAAAAGACCTGACAAAAGCAATTATAGACAGCTATTTTGTCACCTCTTTTCACTTCACAATATATTTTGTTCATTCATTAAGTACTTTCCTAAGAAATGATGTCATATAGATGCGTTTTATCTTTAATTGCTCCATAGTATTCCACTGTGTGAATATGTGATGTTTTTATTTAATCATTACCTTGTTGATGCTGGAAATAATGATATTCATTACGTTGTGTAACCTACCAATTTCTCTCATCATACATGCACTCTCTGGTTACACTGAAGCTTTCTCAGTTTTTCAAGTGACAAGAAAGGCAATATGGCATCCTCCAAGGAAGCTTCATAGCAGCTTCAGTTTGCCTTGAGTAATGCACTTCTACTCCATTTTCACTTCTGGCAGATTAAAAGTGGGGAACTCTGGAGAGAAGAATGAGATGGAAGAGTGAACAATAGCTCTAGCAGATGGTAATAGAGATTGGTTTTCAAAGGATATTTGATGGTTATTTTCTTTCATTAAAGTTTTAGTGTTCGTCACATTATCTAGGAAAATTTTATATGAAAGATCATTTTTGGGGAGGTTCAAAAAGTTGTCAAATTTGGGAATTTGTAATAAAGCAATTGAAGGTAATATCTTTCTTTTTAATTCTTTTTCTCCATGAAGTTTAGTTTCCATCTAGAAACTCAAAATTCATCCTTGAAACCTCCTTGTCTTTTCCCACCTCATCCAAATAGTCAACCTACCATCAAGTCTCATTTATTATAGCTTCTAAGCATTCCAAATCTGTCCACTTATTTCCTTCCCCACAGCCACCATCTCATTCAAACTAGGAGTATTGCACTACCCTCATTTGGATGCATCAGTTTCTGATCTAGAAACTAGCTGGGAGTGCTGTATCCCGCTTCCATTTATTTCTTCACATGTGGACAGGATAACCTCTTCAAAATAATTCTATTCTATAATTTCTCGCTTAGGAAATTTCAATATCTCTGCCTTTTGTTGTAAAGATGGCATGC
>PVKS010045107.1:0-13972 GCA_004027875.1 Aplodontia rufa | reverse complement strand
TAAACTCTTTTTAGTGCATATTATGTCCTTTTAAAATCATATCTTTGTCTCCCTTAACTGAGCAGGTCACCACCACAAGCCATACATATCTTTCTGCAATCTGGCTAGTCACATCTGTCACAACCACAATAGTCCATGTGAGTGCTTCAGCAGTACCATTTTATCTGTAACTAGAAAATACATTTTCCTTATTGCATTCTGCATATTTTCCCCAAGTACTTTCTCCACAGCAAGTAAATGGAAAGTCAGTGAAATAAAATAGGTAATAATCTGTTCTCTTTCCTTGCAATCAATAAGTAGGAAATATCACAAGAACACAGATGGATAAAAAATAAAAAAATTTAAAAGGATAAAATATCTTTCACAAATATCATAGCCAGTTCTGATGCAGTGCATGGTGTTTAAGAGGGGATTGTCTGTGTGAAGCTTTTCTTTTCTTGGTTTATTTACTTACAATCAATAGAGAAAAGTATATTCAAGTTATATGCAAGTTGACTTATATTCATAGCAAATATCAGTATAGGAGTTTGAATCTTTTGTAGTTTTTGGGATACAGGATTTGAACTTTCTTAGCAGTAAGGAGAAAAAAGAAAATTGGCTTAACTTTTAGGTAAATTTGTGCCTGTTCTCAGATACAATCGTGGAGTGTTGATGTATCCCTAGATTTAATAGTCTCATTAACAGTTGCTATATTAGGAGTAAATAATTTAACTGTAGCTGAGTAATGGCAGAGGTAATATGAATTTAATTTTGGTTCATAATAAAAGTATTTTTCTGTAGCTTGTAATTTCTTTTTTTATTTTTTTATTTTTTTCACATTTATTAGAAGTATATAGCGATACAGGATACGGATGAGGGGGAAACATTGTCAAAACAGTAGCAATCAATGTGTATAAACTTTGTTAACCAGGGGTAATGCTAATGCATAGATAAGCTACTATGGGTTTCATCTATTGCAGTTTCCCCCAGAAGAACTCATGTGTTAAATGGGTATCTAGTGTAGGAATAACATCGGCTTCTGGGATGGTTCCCCCTTCTTCCCAATCACCAGACTCCTATGAACTCATAGCTTGTAAATTCTTATGTGTAAATTGCAACTCTATGTTCACTCAATTTGCTAAGATAAATGATCTTTTAGGAACCAAAGACTATTGTCATGTTTCAGTTTTAATTAGCATTTTGTTTGTTAATGCTTTCCTAAGTCTCAGGTCATATAACTTCACATTTCTTGACAGAAACTGATACATAAGAAGTTAACTCAATCTTTTTGAGCCAATTATTGATTGTTAAAATAGCCAGAGTTGAAAAAAAATGCATGTAGAATTTCTATATTTGCAAATAAAAACATAGAACACTTAGTTAAATTTTAATTTCAGATAAAGTATATGTTTAATATAAGAGTATCTCATGCAATATTTGAGGTCTATGTCTGTTTTAAAATATTCATTGTTTATTTGAATTTTACATTTGACTGAACATTTGCATTTTATCTGCCAACCAGACCTGTGCAGAAATTAAAACTAAATGTAAATTTTGTATTTTAAAAGTTACTTGATATTATAACATCAAGAGTATATCAATTAAATCAAGTCAGGTTGTAAAGATTAATTCAGTTTTCTCATGGGACAAAAAGTACACTGCTCAGGATTAAACCTGGGAATTCTTACATGCCAAGCAAGTGCTATACCACTAAGTTACCTTTCAAGACTGCAGTATAACCATTTAACAATATTAATTCTTCTTCTTCAAGAATATGAGAGGGAGGTCTTTCCATCTGCCTAACCATTTTTAATTTCTTTCTTCAGTTTTCATTTTATGTCTTTCATCTCCTTGTATAAATATGTTCCTAGGTATTTTTTGGCTATTGTGAATAGAAGTGGTTTCTGATTATATTTCAAGGAGGTCATTTTATTTTTCATTGAAAAGCTATTGATTTTTACATGCTGATCTTGTATCCTGCTACTTTGCTATATTTATTTATCTCTAAAAGTCTTCTGGAGTTTTGTGTTGTTGCTCTAAAAATGGAATATTATAATCAGCAACCAAACATAGTATGACTTATTTTCTTATTTATGTACCTTTAATATCCATATTTACATAACTAAACTGGTTAAAATTTTAGATACTATATTGAATAGGCATGATGAGAGTAAACAATCTTATTATGCACCTGATTTCAGAGGAACTTCTTTTAGGTTTTTACTATTTGGATTTGTGTTTGTCATCTTTGGTTTTTGCAGTGTTGAGGTAAGTTTCTTCTACCCCCATTCTTTAGTGATTTTAATATAAATGGGTGTTGAATTTTGTTAAAGAATTTCTCTAAATATGTCAAATTGGTTTTGTTTATTTGCATTTAATTCTGTTTATGTGATTAATTGAATTAATGATTTCATATGGTGAACCAAACTTACATTCCTGGAATGAAACCAACTTGATCATGGTTTCATTTTCTTTATGCTTTTGAAAACACATATTTTTAAGTAAGGAGATCTATATCTATATTTATTATATTACCAGAGATGTTGGTTTATAGCACCATTTCTTTGATGTGTTATTACCTACTTTTGTTATCAGGGTGAGACTGGCTTCAAACAATGTATTTATGTGTACTCACCCACTTTCTATTTCAGGGAATAATTTGAAATAGATTGGCATTAATTCTTCTTTAAAGTCTGGCAGAATTAAGGTCATATTTTGTCTGCTCTCAGGCTTTTTTCCTTTGGAAATTATTTTAGTGATACTTCTATATCATTGCTTGCTAGTGGTCTGTTTAACTTTTCCATGTATTCTTGATTCAATTTGGGTAGGACACATATGTCTAGAAATTTGTCAATATTTTCAAGATTTTCTAATTTGTTGGAATATAAGTTTTCAAAATAGTCTAATGATCTTCTTGATTTTTAGAAATGTCTGATAATATATCCTTTCTAATCTGTATTTTTTTTATTTTGGTCTTGCCTTTCTATTGGTTAATTTGGCTACATGTTTATGAATCTTGTTTACATTTTCAAATGTCCAATTTCAAGCTACATTAATTATTTGTTCTTTTTTTTTTATTCTCTTTCATTAATTTGGGGTTTCATATTATGTCCCTCTCTCCTCTGGCTCTCATAACACAATCAATTCAACTTTGAGCCTTCCTGCATGGGATTCTTTTCATTCAAACCATAACAAGTGTTTGCTTTTTCTAATTAAGTGCCCCAAAGATTGGGGTATCAATATTTACATTGCTATATATTCTTGTTGAATTGCTCACTTTATCAGTATGAAGCTACTTTGTCTTTCTTTTTTTAATCTTTTTTTATCAAATTTGTGAATAGCTTGTCTACTTGTTTCCAGTCTCAATTTGCAATGGAATATCCTTTTCTGTTGTTTAACATTCAGTCTGTGGATGTCTGTGTATAAAATGTGCAACTTTTTAATTTTTTATTAAGGAGTTGAATTATTGTACAAACATAAAAGCATATAAAGTAACAATATGATATGCACATATACTTAAACAGAATTTCCCCCATGTTGCCCATATCAAAGGCTCTTGAATCTTCTGTTTCACCCTAAAAATAATATAAATATTTATGTTGAGAGTTTTCCAGAATTGAAAGATGGCATAAGTATTATTTGGATTCACAGGTGGGTAACGAGTATTCTACAATGTTGATTGTCTCCCTAGATCCCTCCCTATTTCTTCCTACCTCTCCCCTTCCCCACCTATACCTCCCACCTCCCTCAACTATATATCTATGGCTTCCCTAGATTATGTGTTGCTATGCCTTTGCTGGGTATAATATATGAGATTGACTACAATTCACACAGGCCTGGGTTTAGGTTCAGCCTCCACAAATGAGTGAAAACATTTGACCTTTGACTCTCTAGGTTTGTCTAACTTTGCTCAGCATGATTTCTTCCATTGCCATCCATTTATTTTCAAATGCTGCAATATCATTGTTTCTAATTGCTGAGTAGAATTCCATAAAATGTGCATCTTGAAATCAGCAAATAGTTGAATCTTGTTTTTTGTCTCACTCTGGTAGTCTGTCTTTTAATTGGATAGTAGATACAATTTATATTCAGAGCCATTAGGTGAGATATGTATTATAACCTGTCATTTTGGTTTGCTTCATACAAATAATTCAGTCTTTTTTCTCATTTTGTTTTTTTTTATTGACGAGTTGAGATGCTGTAAAATCATAAATGCATATACAGTAACAATATGATAAGTGTTAGGTCCCCAGTCAATATCACCCCTACTTCATCTACACCCAAGACTTCTGTATTTCTCCCTTATAACAGATATAAATGGCTTCAAATGATATAAGATTGTGAATTTTCCATAATTCAGTGATTGTATAAGTGTTATTTGGCTCCTTGGAAGGCAAATGGTATGCAACATTATTGATTGTCTCCCTGGATCTCTCCTTATACTCCCTAATTTTACCCTCCCCCTGCCTGGCCTCTCCAACCTTCCACCTACTGTTTATATTCTTCATCTCTGCCCATCTGACTGGAGTGAGTTTAAATCTTAGGTAGTTTTAATTGGCATTTTTTGATTACTTGTGACTTGGAAAACTTTCTCACGTATTCATTAGATGCTCAATTTCCTCTGTTGTAAAGGTTCTGTTTACCTTGCTGGCCCATTCATTCAAATATATGTGTGTTTGATATTAAGATTTTTTTCAGTTTTTTGTAAATTTTGGTTATAAGTCAGAGGAACCAGAGGACATGATTATCAACCATTTTGTAGGTTTTCTCTTAACAGTTTTGAACAACTTCTTGAATAACCAAATGCTTTTTAATTTAATGGCAACCCACTCATTAACTTTTTTTTAGAGAGTGACAGAGATAAAGAGAAATAGAGAGAATCAATTTGTTTAGTTTTTCATGTGGCCTTCCTTGCTCTGACACTTTGTTGTGTATGTAGTTCTGGGGTTCAAACCAGAGTACTTGTGCTTGCCAGGCAAGCACTATATCGCTGAGCCACTACTCCATGCCCCCACACATTAACTTTTCACTTTGAGAATCATGTGGAAGAAGTCATTGCCAACTTCCATATGCTGGAGTGTTGGTCTTAGTTTTTCTTCTAGCAGTTGTATGGTAGCTGATTTAATTCCTAGATCCTTAATCCATTTAAATTTGATTTTTTTGTGCAGGTAAGAGATAAGGATCTAATTTAAACCTCATGCAAATGGTTTTCCAGTTTGTTCAGCACTATTTCTTGAATATTTCTTTCAGAGTCTTGTATTCTATTCCATTGGTCTTCATGCATATTTTGATATCCCTACTTTGGTACTATAGCTGTATAATTTTAGATCTAGAATTGCAAAACCACCCGTTTCATCTTTCTTGCTTAGTAATGTTTTGGCTATTTTGTTTTCTTGTTGTTCAAAATGAATTTAAGAATTGAATGTTCTTTTTCTTTGAAGAATGACATTGTCTTCCTGATGGGGATTGCATTGAATCTGTGTAGCACTCTTGGCAAAATGGCCATTTTATTTATATTGATTATACTTAACCAAGAACATGGAGCATTTTTCCATCTTTTCAGGTCTTTTTTAAATTTATTTCTTCAATGTTCTATAGTTTTTGTTGCAGAGGCCTTTTACTTCCATCATTAAATTAATTCCCAAGTATTTTATTCTTTTTGAGGATATAGCTTCTGATAATCCAATGGATTTCCATGTGATCTGTGATGATTTTCCCCTTTTTATTGTTGATTTTGTTGATTTGCTGCATTTTCTTCTTTCTTTATTTAGATTTGCTAGGGGTCTGTCAATTTCATTTATTTTTTTTAAACAAGCTGGTTATATCATTGATTATTTTTCCTTTTTTGTTTCGATTTCATTGATTTCAGCTCTGACCTTGATTATTTCCCATCTGGCTTTGGAGTTAGATTGTTCTTCCTTTTGTAGGGATTTGAGGAAGAGCCTAACTGTATGAGCGATTTCTGCTGTTCTTTCAATGTAGCACTCAGTGCTATGAATTTTCCCCTTAAGGATGTTTTCATGCTCTCCCAGATGTTTCAACATGTTATGTATTCATTCTCATTTACTTCCAAGAATTTCTTGATTTCTTTTCTCATTTCTTCCTGGATCCATTCTTCATTTAATATGCTATTATTCAATCTCCATGTACACATATATTTCCCATTATTACTTTTGCTGTTAATTGCTAGGATAATGGTGCCATAGTCAGACAGGATATGTGGAAAAATTTCTAGTTTGTTTATATTTGCTGAGATCTTCTGTGAATTAGAGTACGATCTATTTTGGAGAAGGATCCATGTGCTGCTAAGAAGAAGGTAAACTCAGCCAATCTGGAGTGGGATATTCTATAGATGTCTATTAAGTTCATTTGATTTATGTAGTTGCTTAGCCTGGACCTCTCTATATTTTATGTTATTATTATTATTATTTTTTGCTTTCATGGTCTGTCTAGTCTATTTGCTATAGAGGAGTATGAAAGTATCCCAGAATTTTTGTGTTGGGATCCATAAGTGATTTTTATCTCATGCATAAATGTGGCATTTTTTCCACATACTTGAGAGGTCTGGTCTTCCTTGCGTTGGGATCTAATACAGTATTTTTATTCCTGAAGTATTGTATGTACCCTTCTCTATGATGTTGTCATCTTCTTTATGTCTTCTGATTAGTCTGTTTGAAATCTACTTTGTCTGATGTAATGATTGCAACACCAGATTGCTTTCTTGGGCTGTAAGCCTGGTAGATATTTTTTCATTCTTTCACCCTCAGTCTGTGGATGTAATTGTTAGTAAGATGTGTCCTCTGGAAGAAGTGTATTTTTGAATTTTGTTTTTTGATCTGGTCTGATAATCTGTGTCTTTTAATTGGTGTATTGAGATCATTCACATTCAGTATTAGGGTAGTTCTGTATTTGTGGTTCACTGTCATTGTGCTTTATTAGTGAGTTTTGTGTCATCTTGGTTGACTTTTGGTAACGTGTACTTTTATTCAATTTCCTCTATTTGTGGGATTTGAGGATTGCATTCTTTTTCTTTTAACTGGAGTTTGTTTTTGAAAATTCTTTGTAATGCTGGCTTTCTGTTCATGAATCATGAAAGTTTGATCTTATTGTGGAATGCTCCTCTTTCCCCTTCAAATATGAAGCTGAGTTTTGCTGCATATTGTATATGAGCTGTGTATTTTGATCATTTAGAGATTGAAATAACTCCTTACAGGATCTTCTTCCTTCTAGGATCTGAGCTAAAATGTTAGAGGTTATCCTTATTTATTTTCCTCTGAATGTGACTTGGTGTTTCTCTTTTGAGCTTTTTATAGTCTTTCCTCAATTTCCCTGCTGTACATTTTGAATATAATGTGTCTTAGTGAGGTTCCATTTTACTAGTCCTATTGTGTGTCCTATATCTGACTATTTTCTAATATGGAAAACTTTTTCTTTATTTCATTGAGAATGTTCCTATTGCTGTTCATTTGTATTTTGATTTCTTATTGCTTCCTAATTACTCTTAGATTGTTTCTTCTGATTTTATCCCAGGAATTTTGAGAATTCTTTTCATGCTCTGTGAGTTTTTTCTTTTCCTTTTGCCATCTATGCACTCAAGCTTACTCAGCCTATCCTCATTGTCAGGTGTTCTTTCTTCATGGGCTGAGTTTCTATTTTCTATAGAAATTGATCTATTGTTAAATTTCTCCATTGATCCTTTGATTTCGTTGAGGATTTCAACTAAATCTTCTCTTTCCAATTTATACATTTTTGTTGAAGAAATTTTTCATCTCTTGTATTTGTTCTTTTATTTTCTTCTTCAGATCTTCTTTTAGGTCTATGATTATTTTAATAATCAGATCATTGATAGTTTTTTCTAAGTTTTCTTCCTACTACTTATCTGTGGATTCCATAGTTAGGTAGTTGTGGTTTTGATGCAAAGATTTTTAGCCTGTTTCATCCTTTTTGGGTAATTTCTTGTTGGGTCTTGAATTGAAGTAATTTTTTTTCACTTTATCATGTGTCATCTTTTGTGTACAATTGAATTGTTTTTTATATTGTTTTTCACTCTATATAAAGTGTGGATTGGTGCCATGGAGCAGGTCCTGAGACTCCTCTCTTGTTGTTCCCCTGAAGGATCTTGATGATAGATCTTTTTTTTCCTCTCCTTCACTTGGGTTGGGGTTGGGTCAGGATTATTGAATCCAATAGCAGGTTTCCTAACTTGTGAACTATTTTTTACCTTTATTATATACAAGGCCTTGTGAGGTTTTCTGGGCTGGGGTTGCTGATTCCTTGAAGAATTCAAGTGGACTCATGCTCTGAGGGGTTGTACCCACTGGCCACCAATGGGGGAATTGTAACTCCAGATTCCAGGTGCTGGGGGTAGGGAGTTCAAAGCAGCATTTAATTCAGTCTTAATTATCAATTGCTTAGCTACACTTCTGTGTTGAATCCTTTTAGTAACTTTTTGAAGTATATTTTTACATTATGATGTGTGATGTTTTTCTTAACTGTTACATATAGTGCTGAACTGATATCCACAAATTATGAAAATTTGTACTCATCTTGGAATCTTTTTTTCCTCTTTGATTCCAAAGAATAGCTTTACTGGATATTATATATCCAGATTTGGTTGATATTTATTTTCTTTGCGGACTTGGAATATTTTATTTCAAAATATCCTACATTTTGAAGGATGTGTTGAGAAATCAAAGTTATTCTTATTGGTTTACCTCTAAATGTGATATATTTTTCTCTTGAGGTTTTTAGGTTTATATCCTTGTTCTTTATATTAGGTATTTTACCTGTGATGTGTCATGGAGAATTTCTTTTCTAAATTTTTTTCTCCCACACTGTTTAAACATTTTAGGTGAGGCTGTATGCTGAGTGTGTCCCCCTCTTTGACCACCTTTGCTGGAGGTAGAGATAATGTAGGGCAGGTTTCACTCTCAAAATGTCTCCATCAGGTCCTGGTGTGATACAGTAAATCTGGCAGAGGTTCTGTTCACTTCCTTCTCCTGCTTCACTGGTCAAACTTTATGGGTTTAGATAAATCCCTTGTTTTAAGTGTCCCTGTTGGTGTGCTAAGGAATGGTATATTGGAAAGTCCCTCTATCTTCCAGCTTCTTATGTCCTTAGTGGAAGTGGGGCTTTGTGACTGACCCTGGATACATTGGTCAATCACACTCTTTATCCCAGAGATCAGACAGGCTTTTTCTCTTAACTCTAATGAATGATTGGCTGGTCACTCTGAATTTCTCATTGTCTCAATCTCTCATCTATGCTCAGGTTAGTTCTCAGTATGGACATTCAATGACTAAGTAAAATAAAAAAGTCTTAGTGGCTTTTTAAGATGACTTTCAGCTTGTTGGAAGAGTGCTTTATGTCTCTCACTGAGCCACAGTATGCCTGATATTGCCACATTCTATTGCCTTTGTTAATTCTCTTTCTATTTTAGAATCAATGTCTTTGGTTTTCTCCTAGTTATCTCACTGTTTTGCCTCCCTGATTTTCCTCACCATTTCCTTACCTTAATTTGATGCTGCAGAACTGTTGATTTAATTCCCTCTTGAAAGATGGCACAACTCTGTGGGTTCCTCTGATCCAACATTCTGATCCCTCTTCTTTGTAATTTTAATGCTTTTATTCTGGATTCTACCTTGAAGAAAATTCATGATCATTGCCCTTGCTTTCATACTGTTTATCACCTCTTTGTATATCTTTGTAAATTTGATAACTTTGAGCTTTATGAATAATGTGCCATTTTTGTAATCATCATGCATTTGCCTAGTATGAGAATCTGAAAATATTAATGTCAGTAGATTTTTCTCTTAGATATGCAAATGCATGTATTTAATGATTAATATCAATCATTTTGCTAATTTTTTCCAGTTATCTCTTGGTTTGAAGAAATTAATCTAATAAAGTCCTTATGAAACATTTGTGAGCAAAGTAAGTCCTGAGTTGTGATACATTTGAAAATGTCTTATTATACCATTGAAACATAAAGTTCAAGGGGGTGAGTGGTGTTGTTACATATCCCTTGGTTTTCATCCAGTTCTCTATCAGTGGACCCCTTCATTAGGGAGTTGTGGGTTTGTGGGTGTGATTGCATTTGTGTTTCCTCACTTTTTCAATAATTCTTGCTCATTAAATTGAAGCAGATTATTTTTCTTCTTTAGTTGTATGTGAGTCTTTGTGTGTGATTTTCTTGTTTGTTTTGAGCTTTTTCACTGGCTTTGATGTATAGGTTTGTGCCAGGTGATGGGGCCTGAGAACCCTCTCTGATTATTATTCTTTGGGTCCTTGTTGATGGTTTGGAGTGTCCCTTCCCTTGTTTGAGTCAGGGTACTGTTTGGACAACTGAGATTGCCACTAGAAATCCTAGCCTGTGGAATATAAGTGTTTCTTAAGTTTTCTATCTCCTCACATAAAATAGAAAATCAAGTAGTGTTAACAACCAATGCTTACAAAAACAGTGTTATACTGGTAATATGTTTCCTCCTATAACTATTACAATGATAATTGCCACCTGTGAGAGCAATTATGGGGTTATCTACTACCTTTGGTGACAACTGAATTTGGTCATCATTTACCTCGTTCTTAAAACTATCAACAGATAATGAATTTGGTATTCACAGTAGTAATGGTTACCCAGCACTAATGGTGAGAACTCAAGTTGTAGAAAACCAATTAGCATTAAGAAGTGATGATATTATAGAAAATTGAGAGAAAAGGAGTGTGAGAGGAAGGTATAGAGAAGATTGTCATTATAGAGCATGAACAGAGAAGGTGTAATAATAAAAAGAGGTGAGATTACTAGAACTGGCTACTAGAACTGGCTGTTAGAAAAAAGATTAGAGGGAAGTAGAAGAAAAGCATAGATTTGGAAAACAATGCAGCACATAAACTGAATAGATCAAAAAGTCAGCCTTCTGTAGGGAGGGTTTTACTTTTGACTGCATCAGGATTAAGAGCAAATAACAGTTTTCAGGTTTGCCATTCACAGCTGTAATGGTGGTGGGAACTTGAGTTATATAATCCAATTAGAGCTAAGAAGTGGTAAACTTGCAGAAAACTGAGAGAAAAGGAATGGTGATAGGAAAGTAGATAGAGGGTTGTAATTTTATAGCATAAGCAGAGAGAAAGTATGGAAGGTATAGGATGAGATGGTTTAAATAGAGACTAGAAAAATAGAGGTAGCAAAATAAAGGAAGAATGAAAGAGAGAGAAACACCATTTGGCTGGTACCAGGAGGGAATGAAGGATAAACAGAATAATCATACAAGTGAGGGACAATATTAAACCAAACAAAATGCATCTATCTAAAATTCAACTGTCTCAATGTAGGAAAAGAAAAAAATACATACATTTTTAAAAAATGAAAGCTAAAAATTAAGTGAACAAAAGAAAAAACTAAAAGAAAAATGAAAGAAAAGAAAAAAGTTACAGGTATATATGTTTACATATGTCTATCAACCAATTAGCTCTGGAAGAACACACACAAAATCAAAAACAAGACTGGATGGAAGACGGTGAGCTGAAGGGGGGTGGCTTTTCCTGAGGCCCCAGGACTGATTGGGAAAATCCAAGTTTATCTTCAATTTTCCAAGGTGCATTCAGGGGAATTTATATATGAACTTCTAGTGCTAGTTTGTGAAGCTTTTCTAAGGATCAGAGTCCTGGGAATTTAGCATGGAGGGAAAAAAAGGGGGATTTTTTTTCCGTCCCAACAGGGACGAAGCCAGTTGCCAGTGTTGACATCAGTGAATGTCTCACGAAGTGTGGAGAGGGAAAAAGAACGCTGCCTGCTCCCACTGATAGAGAACTGGAACAAAGTATTTTGACTGTGTTTACTTTATGCCAGTGGAACTGCCATTGGAGAGTGGCCCTTAGAGAAAGGAGAGATAAAGGAATTTTATCAATCCTGCCAGGAACAGAGGTTGGCTTGTTACATTCCTCAAGCAGCAGACCAGCGGCAGACCAGATGAAGGGGCAGGACAACAAGTGGCTACAGCAGCTGTGGTTCTGAACAGAGTCACACACCCCATCACTGCTGTGATGCCATGCCTAATTAAAACAGAGCATCAGGCAAACACATTTGCAGATATCCACCGAGCCTACACACTGTGGGGGGTGAGAGCTGTGCTGGGAAGTGGCCTGCTGAGGCTCCCAGCGAAACAGGGTACTCAGGGAGATAGCGGGGCCATCATTCAGAGCCCCAGGATACAGGTACCTTTGGCTTTTTAGAGCAGCCTATGAAACGCTTCAGGAAAAGGCCATGGGCTTCAGTCTGATTCAGGAAAAGAAGGCCTTGACCAGGCTCAGACTCTACCCTTCCAAGGAAGTTTTCAGTTTGTGGAATAAAAAGGAGCAATTCCTTGCCCTGTCCACTCCCCTCCGGCAGAAGAATCACATGACAGGTTAAAGGTTCTAAGTCTTCTGCCACAAGAGACAGTGTATACATCTCCCAGCAGAGGGAGAATAGAAATCATCCATACTCCCTGCTCATTAGGTCTTCTGTGTTCAGCTCCCCTGGGAGGCTGGCAAACATCAGGGCTTACCAGAATCTGTCCTTGTCAATGGAAGCCCCTCCTAGAAATCCCAGGAGTCTGAGATCCTTTTTGTGAGATCATATAACCACAGACTGAGAGACATTCATATTGAAACCCAGAAGGACAGTGGTCATCTCCTACCAATGGACCCAGAGATGCCCTTACTGTCTATAGTTCCAAGTTTTCATTAGGAATTTTTAAAATTTTTATCTGATTTACATACATATGTACATTTTTTCTATGTTTCTTGACTTCTGTTCATCTCCTGTACCCAATGTGTATTTATACAATAGCTGGAACAGTTTTTCATTTCATGGGCATGTAAAAATATTAGCTTTTTTAAAATTTTTCCATGCTCCTATTTTATTTTTTATTTTTGTACTGTTTTTTATGTCCCTGTTTGTTTTAGTTTGTGTCTTTGCACATTTGCTCATCTCCTCCTCCTCCCTCCTGAACAAAGGGATTCTGGTCAGCGCAATCAGTATTGGAAGTATACTGTGCTTGACCTCCTTACTTTACCTACATGTGCCTCTACCCTTTTGTGATCTCCCAAAACTTACTAATATCTCTTTAGCCTCTCCTATATTTTACCACTGCTATTCTTGCTTCCCCTAGGGCCCAATCTTTCTTTCCTATTTTCCTTTTTCATTTTTTTTCAGGGCTGAGGGCCAAATTATGTGCCTTGTGCATGCTAGGCAAGCGCTCTGCCACTGAGCTAAATCCCCAACCCATATCTTTTTTTTCTTTTTCTTTCTTGTTCTTTCTCCCTTAAAATTAAACACTTTGTCCCCTACTCTCTCAATTCCTAAATTTTATCCTGTTCTCTCTCTTCCTTGCTCAAAGCCTTTAATCTACTCCCATCCCATTTTTATCATTTCCTTCTTCCAAATTGAATGGCTGTATACATGTTAACATTTTCTACTTCTTAATTCCAACTAAGGAGATTCACACTACCTCCCTACCCCACTTCCTTGGTTCTCTAGATTGTACTTCCCACCATCTTCTGAGTCCCTGCCAACTGAAGTGAAGATCATTCTTCAAAATGGGTATTTGCTGGTTATCTTTACATATTGTGAGAGCTGTCATGGAAGAAAACAGTTTCTAAAGGTGCTAATCATAATTATATCGGTTTCAGTTCAAACTGTTCAGTATATGTACCTATAGGCTCACATTTTTCATTAGCTGGATTGGAAGTCATTGAGCTGTGCTTCCCAAGTAGCACCCCAGCCCAATGAAGCAAAGGCATAAGAAGCAGTAATAACCTTCCAACAGTAACTGACATAGTGAGTCTTCAAGACAAATCCCCTGTATCTGAATAGGAGGAAAAGGGGTAATTATTTCCATCCTCATCCTCACAGATCCCCATCCAAAGACTCCACAGCAGGGGTCCTGGATGAAAACCAAGAAAAAATGTCAACATTATTATCAGTAACTCAATCAAGGAGTTGAAAGAAGAA
>PVKS010045106.1:0-13972 GCA_004027875.1 Aplodontia rufa | reverse complement strand
GTTGGTCTAGAAACATGAGTTAAATTCAGATAAGATGTAATGCTTTACAATTTAATAATATTTTTAGAGTTATAACGGGAAGGGGAAGGGAGGGATAAGGGAGGGTAATTGGGGGGGGCACTCCTGGGGACAGTTGCAATGTCCAGAATATATATACACATCTTATACACATTTTATATTGTCTTGTTAAAATCTTGTAAGGTTGCTCAAAAATAAAAAAATTAAAAAAAAAAAAACCAAAAAACATAGTGCCCTACAGTTCCATCCATTTTCCTGCATATGATAATAGTTCCACTCTTCCTTATGGCTGAATAAAACTCCATTGCGTATATATACCACACATTCTTTATCCACTCATCTGTTGGCAGACACTTACGCAAGTTCTACAGTCTGACTATTGTGAATTGTGCTGCTATAAACAGGCATGTGTATGCATTACAATAGTATGATGACTTTCATTCTTTAGGATAAACTGAACAGTGGTATACCTAGGTCATATGGTAGTCCCATACCTAGTCTTTTGAGGAGGAAAGCACTTTCTTAACCATGCATATGGTGAGAATACCTGAGATTTGATCCAACATTCAACCAGAACATACATTTAAGAAAGAGTTTATTCTTTGGAGTGTAAGTATAACACGAGCATCTACTAGATGCCAGACATGTTTACAGACTTACAGGAGTCAGACAAGGTATAAATAAGAGAGACTAGAAACACCACAAGACAGTGACTTTGTCTTATTGACTTTGAGATCAATGCATAAATTATACCAATAAACAGAACTTATGAAATAACATGAAGGTGGGCAATTATACCTACACTTTCTCCTACCAGCAGCAGAGGTGAGATTCCCTGAGCAGAATGGTAGGACAGGGTCCTTGACCAACTTAACTACACTTCTAAAGACCCTGAGAGCTCTTTCTTCCTTTAAGGATACCATATCCTCCTCTCCCTGTGCCACTGCAACTTGAATCAGGCCAGTTTATGGCAGCATTGCCAAGAGTCCCCCACTTAGATAGCAGAGAATAGTTCAAAACAGGTAAGATTCTGCAGAGCCCTGTGGGTCTCCAAGCCAGCCAGCCATCTCCCTGCCACCATCAGAGCCTTCCAGAGCTGAGCAAAACCCATGTTTCATTAACATAAAGATTTTTCATAGCTCCCTAATGCATTCTAAAAGCCAGAAGGACCTCAGATTAAATTATGGAAAATGTGAGGACAGAGTCTAATACTAAAGCTGGGCCAGGCTTAGGCAATCAGCCCATGAGGGGAGGAATTTAAGGTTCTTGGTGCCAGCCACGGTTTCTACCCTCTTAACCAAGATATCTGAAATTTTACTGCTATACTTCCTTTCTATCTGGTGTCACTAGCTTTCCCCACTGAACAAGAGGGATGGCTGTAGGGGCTGGAACATGGTAACACCATGAGCATAACCTGACAGCCTGGAGATAAAGGAAAGATAAAAGACTGGCCAGGGAGCCCAGTCCCATTTCTGGTGCTCTAATGTGTGACCTGGTCCCTTTGGACCTTCATTTCCTCATGTATAAATGAAGGAAGAGGTGGTCATAAAAGTCTGCAAAATTAAATGTCTTCAGGCCCAGGCAAGTGATGTAAATGGCTCAGCTGACCTTTGTGGCTGGCTAAATGAAGAATGTGACCTCACCTGAGGGCACTTGAATTCTGCTTTCAGTTTGTGCAGCCAAATAAAATGTTTCTGTGGGTAAAATTTAGCTGGCAGCCACCAGTTTATCATCCCCAGACTAGAAACTTTCTACTTCTGACAGAACTGGAAATGGGGACTTTCCTTAAAAAGCAGCATTTTCAATACTGGTAATTGCTGCCATGGCAATGGCCTGCTGTGGACAGGCGCATGGTGGGAAGAGGGGCACTTACTGAGCAGTTATAGCTCCCGTCCAGCCATGTTTATCCTGACATCAGCCCAACCCTTTCCATGAAGTTTCCGTAAAGTTCTTCTGTCACCAAGATAGAGGATTTTTGTTGTTGTTGTTGTTGTTGTTGTTGTTGTTGTTGTTTTTTGTTCTGGCTGAGGCAGAATAATAATCATGCAGGAGGACTGAGGAAGACATTACGTTCTCTCCAATCACCTTGTGGGGGCTTCTACACAGACAGAAATGGGTGTTCACACCTCTCCTCATCCTACACCATGGACTACTAAGTAAATCGCCCCTGGTGATCAGGAAGGGCTGAAGCACACACCATGTAAGATGATGCTTCTACCTCAACTCAACACAGAGCATCAGGTCCCTGAACCAAGACCAAAGGAAACAAACCAGTCATAGCTGGATGAAAAGCTCACACCCTTGGTTCATGTGGGCTCAGACTTCAAGCAACAGAGTCAGGACACAATAGGACTCTGCCATGTCTCCGGATATACATTTGCTGATTTATTTTATTTATTTATTTATTTATTTATTTTTTGCCACCCACCATCCATTTGCCTTTCTGCCTGAAGGAAGAAAAGTTCCTGGGAGAAGCTGCCTCCCCGCTACATTTCACCTATATAATTCAGATGGCTCCAACCCATATTCCAAAGAGCCTGGCCTTCTCCATATTGAATCCGCATAGCTCCAGAGCCTGGTCAGGGAAGACACATGACCCAAATTATTCAGCCACTGTGAATTCCAGGAATTGTGTGACAGCAACCAAGAGCAAGAGATGTCCTTTCTTCTTTCTTCTGGGGCTAAGGGCACAATGACAGTGCTAAGACTAGAGTTATGTCTTTTGGCTGCCAGGTACCATTCAGCTCCACTCACCCTGGAAACTGGGTGAATGAATATCTGTGATTCCAGAACTCAACATCCAGAAGACAAAGAACAATCCAGGATGACCCAGGTTTTTAGTGACTTTGACAAGTTGATCTCTCAGTTTTCCACTCTGAAAACCGAGAGGGAAAATGGACATCTCATGCCCATTACACATATAAACAATATAAACATATACAAGCACACTAGGACTGAGGGAACCCACCACACAAGAATCAAATGCAAGGAAGACTTTTAATATAATAGCTAGCATTTATTGAGGACCTACACTTCGATCAACCATGTCACATGCATTATTTTATTTAATTCTCAACAATCCAGTAACTTAGATGCTATTATTACACTGATCTTACATATGAAAAAACTGAGTCTCACAAAGATTGAGCAATTTGGGCTGGAGCGGTGGCTCAG
The DNA here is from genome assembly GCA_004027875.1 of Aplodontia rufa. Lineage (NCBI taxonomy): Eukaryota > Metazoa > Chordata > Mammalia > Rodentia > Aplodontiidae > Aplodontia > Aplodontia rufa. The sequence continues at coordinate 10,780 of PVKS010045106.1, read as the reverse complement.
CAGTTCTGGTGCTTGCTGGGCACGCATGAGTATGCAAGTTCAAACCATAGCACCACGTACACAACGAAGTCTCAGAGCAACAAAAGCCACATGAAAAACTAAATAAAATTCTTTCTCTCTTTCTCTCTCTCTCACTGTCCCTCTCTCTTAAAAAAAAAAAAAAGATTGAGCAATTTTCCCAAAGTTGCTTAGCCCCTGAGTAATATCAGAAGATTCGCTGCAGAGCCCATCTATGTTTCCTTTTTCAAAGGAAAAACAAAATAAAATAAAAATCAATTGTTGAAACAGCATGTTAGAGAGCAACTTGTTACAGATCTTTCCCTTCTTTAGTCAGAATTACTTTAAAACCTATCTCTTAAGGCTCTGGAAGCAGCTTAGGGCAGAGCTTCTTAAATTTCAACAGACAAGACAGTCACCAGGGATCTTGTTAAAATGCAGATTCTGATTCTGAGAGTGGGTTGCCCTGGTTCTGAATCCTGAAGATGCGCTCAGGTGATGTCTTTGTTGCTCATCCACAGGCACAACCTTACACAACACACACACACACACACACACACACACACACATGCATACATGCACATGCACACATGCATATGCACACCAACACTGGGAAACTGAAATTTCATATTTTACATACAAATTAAGCTTCCTCAAAAAGACAGAGAGAAAGAGAAATACTTCATTATTCAGAATTTAAAGTAGCACATTGCTTCCAGCATCAGTAAGAGGAATCATTAATCTAGTGTAGAGAGACAGGAAATGAAATGTACAAGAACAGATTAATAGCACCTTTAAATTTTAGTTCACTTTCTGCTGGAGTGGGGTGATGCATGGCTATAATCCCAGGGGCTCTGCTCTGCAAGCTAAGGCAGGGATCACAAGATCAAAGCCAGCCTCAGCAACTTAGTGAGACCCTATCTCAAAATAAAATTTATAAAGAACTGAGGATGTTGCCCAGTAGTTAAGTACCCCTGGATTCAATCCCTGATACAAAAAAAAAAATTTAGTTCATTTCATAAAAAGAAAAAAGGAACTTTGAAATCTGTCCTATAATAAAGGGAAGGAATTTTTGTTGGTTGTATCAAGTGACTTTTAATCATTTTATTGTTGTTTTCTAACTTCATCCACTTCTTACAATTGGATCTTATAACACTTCCTAGGGGTACAGATAATGAGTGTAGACTTTCAATCCCTTGCTGTTCCTTAATATTTTATTTTTCATGTGAAGAGGTCATCAAAGTTGAAGTTGTGCTGCTGGTGATTAATTGTAATAAGAGAGTAGAAAAAAGAACTGGAGGAGCAATAAATGAGGGGCTCTGCAGTTCTGAAATATTGATCTGAAATATTTGGATTTGTCTGAAAATGTAGACAATGAGATAAAGAATAATGTGATGGCTTTTTCTGTCATTACACTGCTGTTCTTGATTGTTTGATGAACCCCTCCTAATTGTAAGACCATGTCTATCAAATAAAAAAAGAATAATGTGATGATAAGAAAGATGAGTGTCATAGGTTGAATTGTATCCTCACCAAAAAAAAAGATGCCAAAGTCCTAATTTTCAGGGTCACTGCAAATGTAACTACCTAAAACGAGATTATCCTGGTACTGGGTGGGCCACTAATTCAATAGGACCAGTGTCCTTATGAGAAGATGGTCCGTGACATCAGAGATACAGGGAGATGCTATGTGAGAATGAAAGCAAGACTGTAATTATGCCTCAGCAAGCCAAGGAGTGCCAAAGACTGCAAGTCAACCATCAGAAGCTAGGAAGAGGCAAAGGATTCCCTGTGAGATTTCAGAGGAGGTAGGACCAAGTCAACACCTTGATTTCAGACTTAGAATTTGCAGACTGTGAGATGATAAATTCTAATGTTTTAAGCCTTCAGTTTATGGTACTTTGTTATAACAGCCCTAGCAAGTGAATTATTATGAAGCTATCTTTTCAACTCTGACCAACACCTAAATCCACCTCCCAGGCCTTACCTCCACACTCACACCTCACCCACCATCACCACCAAAACGAGTTACCATAAAGGAAGAGAGGAATGCTCCCAGTATATGAGGTAGAGTACAGCTATCCTCTCACCTCCCGTACCACCGGGCCTCTCAGAAGAAGACAAAGAACAGCCTAGCAAGAGTCCCACCTCCAATCCAGCTGGGGGTCTGCACAGTGGGGAGAGGGATACAGGGTTAAAAAAAAAAAATTTCAGGTCAATAGTGCCACACTGAAAAGCTGGCAGAGTCTGGAGGGGACAGGAACTGTAGGGTCACATTTGTCTTTTAATCAGAATTGGACACCGATGCTACACAGTCCCTCATGCTTTGAAACGATCAGACCAAGGAGGTTAACTCAGCATCAGAAGGACTGGGGGGAAGGAAAGCCTGAGCTGGGGAGTTCTGCAATTAGTGTGAGGGGGAGCTAAGGCTGGGGAGAGTCCCCAGTTCCAACTGACAACATTGTATGTCTTTATGTTCCTGGAGAAGCACTGACAATACCAGCATCCTGTGAGGCAAAGGCAATTTAAAACCATATCCCGAGTGTCTGGAGGTCAGAATTCAATTCCATGTTGGTTTACCCATCATCTGTTAGCACCATCTGTCCCACAGTCTGGGCTGCTCCTGGAGACAACTGGGCAGTAGTCACCTCTATTCCAGCACACGGTTTGAAGCAACCACAAATCCCTCTACTCATGTTGCCCAACACACATGGCTACTCATCCACACACCTATCTCAGACACACACACACACCACCACCACCACCAAAAACATTTCTACACATGTTGACCCCCACAGTCTCGAAGAAACACACCAAAGCCACACACTGTCACACATACTCACAACCCAAAGGCACAACCATACACACCCTGCCCAAATTCACAGAGAAGCACACACTCATACAAACCTGTGACAACTCCATTCCCAAAGCACAATGTGTACCTACACACTGTCCCTCACAGACTTACTCAGACACACACAGAGTACAGAGTAACCATCAACACAGGACTTTAAATCAGAGCTGGAGAGTTTTTTAGTTAAGTATCTTATGTGAGAAATAAGAAGTCTGGTGGTCCATTTTCAAAATATAATTTTCAGCCTTAACTGGATCCTATTGTACCCATTTTAATTAAAGCCCTTCCCCTTGCCTGCCTCAATTTCAAAAGTAGCCAATCATGTAGACAGTACTCCTGAGCTCCTCCAATCGGAATAAAGGGCCACAGGGGGTCAGGGTAGAGATATAAGCAGGCGGACTGTCCCCCAGGTTCTGCAGCAGGCCCTTCTGTATGAAGAAAAGTTTGCCTTGCCCACCCACTTCTGACCATGATTTGATTTCTTATAGCATCTCTGTATTTCTAACAATTTATTTCCAAACAAATAATGCCACAAATGCAACGGTTACAAATCAATTTGATTTGTGGAGTTTTACTTGGTGTTGGTTTTCTGAGAAAGGAGATCATATAGTTCATTCTCCCCAGGTACAGACCCTTCTGGGAAAGCCTGTGGGCCTCATTCACCTCATCAGGGCCTGGCTGGACCCTACCTTCCCATCCTGTGAATCTCATGGCCACTAACAAACTGTCACAAGGAGCCTAAAAACTGAGAGCAGAACTCCAGTCCCCCAACACAGCAAGCACCAAAGGCCAAGGTGCACAGGGAAGCTGAAAGGTGAAAGTGGAGCGAGGAGTGGGACAAAGAGAACTGCGCATAAGGGTCAGAAAGCAGAGGCAGGACCGAAGGGAGGGAAGTCAGAGACAACTGGGAGGTTACAGCAAGGACTTGAGCATATAGACAGGATGCTCAGTGGGGTTCCAATGTCACAGGAAAGCAGGAAACCGAAAATCCAAACCTCAGTTCTTGTGTTCCGATGAAAGAAGATTTAAAGTCAGACACAAGAAGTCATGCAAGAGAATTTTATTATAAGTGAAAGTAAAGTAAAAAAAGAGTAAGATTTCAAGCAGAGAGCACTCTCAAGAGAGAGAGTGGGCCATCTCTGAGCAGAGAACTACAAAGGAGACAATGGTGTCTCCAAATTTATTGCTGTTTTATGATTGATCTGAAAATTGGGGTCCTCCTTCAGCAGCCTTCACCAATCAGGTGTTCAACTCCTTCACGTCCAGCAGTGGAGTTTTTGACCTTAGTTGGTCCTCTCCAGAACTATCATGGTGGCATCCTTTTTAGGGGGCTTCATCTAAAAGTCAATCCTATGTTAATGTGGACATTGGGGTCAACAGTGGTCAAAAGTTATCAGAAGTTACCTCAGTGTGCCTGAGCTATTAAGGGAGTTAGTAAGAGACACCTGGCACCAGGAGCTTTCAGATTCATCTCAACTTTTATGGGGCCTGTGAAGAGGTGTCTCACAGATCCTTTGTTCTTGAGGCATTCTCCCTCCCCTCTTGTCTTTGTTTACCCTCAACACTTGTGTACTAATGTTTTCCTTAGCTTATCTGTGTTGGCAGTAGCTTACAGCAAACTTAAAGACTAAACCTGTGGCCTTGTCAAGCATTTCACTGCTTGTTGCTAGCTACTACCTAACACCAACACCCACAGTGAGGAAACAGGTCCATGCACACACACACACACACACACACAGACTCCACAAAAAGAGGATGTGAGGGGCTGGAGCAGTGGCTCAGAGGTTATGGCACGTGTCCACTTGTCCGGCATGCCCAAGGACCAGAATTCAAACCCCAACACCATGTACACAACAAAGTGTCCCAGCAATGAAAACCAGATGAAAAACGAGAAACTAAATAAAAATTGATTCTTTTCTCCTCTCTCACTGTCCACCTCTCTTTAAAAAAAAAAAAAAAAAGATTTGAAATACAGAGCAATGAAAACCTGGAAAGGCTGACAAAAGGCAAGGTAGAAACAAAGAAACAAAAGGAAAAAGAGAAATGACTGTCCTGCCCATCGCTCAATACTGCTTTCCTGAGGTCACACTGCCATCTTGTGTATCTTCAGATAGTCGCTGGAGAGCTTTGCCTTTTCATAAAATGGTTTTGCAGCCTTCATCCCAAAATGCAAATGAAAATCACCAATGCTTTTTTAAAATGAAAGCATGCTTAAAGCATGTTTTAAAATTCATAAAAGTATAAAAATATGAGTGGTGAGGTAAGGTGAGGAACATTGGGATGGACCCTTGGTAAAAATCAACATTTTATTTCTTGGGGAAGGAGAGTAGAGAATATAAAGCAAATACTGGCATCTGTGAGCTGAATTCTCAGACTGCTGGGCACACAGCAGTCTGTTATACTATTGCATTATATAATATTATATATTATTTTATGTATTTTCAATACTTAGTAATTAAAGAGAAAAATTAAATGATTTTAAAAGGTGAAGAAAAATTACCTTCAAATATGGATAAGCCACAGCTATTCACCCTTCCTGACATAAGCTACATGGCTCCCAATACTTTACCTTTCTTTATGGCCAAAAAAAAATAAAGCAACTTTACATTTCTTCCCATTAGAAGTAAAGTGTACCTTCTGTCCCCTTGACTTTGGTCTTGGTCATTGACTTGCCAGTGGGATATTAGAAGATGTGATATAAACAGGGATTTGAAATGTGTTGCATGATTGGGCTAGTGTTCTTCCAATTCTGATGCTAACACAGAAGAAGCAATCCCCAGCTAGCTCACTTGATTAAGGAAGATGGATATGAATGGATCCAACCTGACCTTAACTCTGATCTGCCAAATCCCAGCCAACCTGATAATGAGTGAGAATAAATAATTACTGTTTTAAGTCATTGAGTTTTGAAGTGGTTGTTATATAGCACTATTGTGGGAATAGCTAAGTGATACCCCTTCCTTCTTACCTTGCCCATTCATCCACTGATTCTATCCCTGCCTCTGATTCTCATACCCAGTCCATCTGCTTCTAAGCTGATCTTCTTCAAGACCAATCCTAACTGTGCCACTCTCCTGCTCAAAATTCCTTAGAATTCTAATGTCCTGACCTGATCTCTTGATGTTTGCATGACCTAGATCCAATCATTTGATCCAATTGATTTACCTGCCAATAATCTCTCACAAATATACCACTCTGGGGGCTGGGGCAGTGGCTCAGTAGTTACAGCACTTGCCTTGCATGTGCAAGGATGAGGGTTCAAACCCCAGCACCACATACACAAGGAAGTGTCTGAGCAATGAAAGCCACATGAAAAACTAAATAAACTTGTGCTTGCACTCACATACATATGTATACACACACACAAGTACACATGCATGCTTTTCCCCTACAGTCTTTTCCTCCTATGTCAACAGCTACTGAAAAGTTGTTCAGGAATTCCTAGCAAGGAGAATGAATCAAATCAACAGGCTAGCAATCGTGATTCTCCCTCCTTCCTTACCAAGGAATTCTTTGTTTTAGCTGTTTTCTGCCAACACTCTGTAATGCTTGTTAGTATGATCATGGTTCCACTCTGGAGTAGAAAACTCCAGGTGTAGCTTTGTTTTTCCCTGCTTCCCACCAGGAACCACTTCCCTGACATGATCAGACAGAGCAGGTCCAGGTCTTTGGGGGTAGGACTGCTGAGGGGGAGGATTTTGTGCTCTGGATCCTCTGCGTGAGAACCAAGGGCTTCTGCATGAGCGACTACCTCCAACCCACTGCTCTACAACCACGATGGCTCAAGGTAGCTGAGCTGAGGAAAGGGCTTATGAAGGAATCAGATACTGCACTCATTCTGTCCTTGTCCTTGAATCATAGTGACCCCCAAAACTAATGTTCTGACCCACTCTTCTCCCAGGAACAACAAAGGAACCTGGAGCCCAGGCCCCCCTGGGCTCCCTAATTCTATCTTTGAACTGAAAGACATACAGTTGGCCAGCTCTTCTTGCAGAATGTCAGTATCTCATTAGCACCTGCTCAGTGGCTTCTGCAGTTCCTTCCAAACTCCTCAAACCTTTTTTTTTTTTTTTCTTTTTAAGAGAGAGGGACAGTGAGAGAGAAAGATGGAATCAATTTTATGTAGTTTTTTCATGTGGCTTTCATTGCTTGGACACTTGGTTTTTTATGTGGTGCTGGGGTTTGAACCTGCGTACTGGTGCCTGGCATTTGCCTTAAACATTGAGCCACTGCACTAGCCTCCAAGCTCCTCAAACCTTAAACTCCAGAGCTATGGTTAAGCCCAGCCTCACTGGCCAGGAATTCTCCCTGGGTGACCAAAGCTCCAGGAGCTAGCCAAACAAACACAGGGAAGAAACATCCTGGGGGGAGAAGTGCCAGGGTGATCTGCAAGAAAGGATGAAAAGAATAAAAGGCGGCAAGGAATACAAAAAGAAGTCATAGAAATTTTTAAAAGAGGGGGGGAAAGGGCCTTTGAACTGCTAGTAAATAGTCCTTGAATAATTCCAGTTTCCAAAAAAAAATCATACATTCTTATTTAATTGTTTTACATAAAAAGAAAAGAACCCTTGAGCACCGCTTTTTTACTACAAGTTTCAGCAATGAGGAAAGATATGTTTAAGAGATAGGCAGCCTCAGGAAGTTTGCATTCTCGATTTTGCAGCAGGAATGACAAATGAAATTGGAAGTCATCTATCATGCTTCTTCTTATTTCCAACCCATTTATTCAACCCAAACAAACAAAACAGTTTATTTTCTATCATTTAACTGTCTTCAAGCAAAGACTAGCCTTTTCATGCTATTGGACCTCCTGCATGAGAAAGAGTCAAAGGTCAGAGAGATCCCCACTCTCTCCCGAGGACCCTCCTCGTTCAGATATCTTTTGTAATTATAGACTTGAGGGTGAGGTTGTGCCAGTCATTTGACAGAAAATAAAAACCCTCCTACAGAGTTCTGAGCAGAAATGAATAATCCACCAGACAGTAGTGTATTTACTGAAGATATGGTGCTATACTGCTGAGCTCCATCACACACAGCAGTGTGGGACAGAGTGGTCAGCATAGGACATAGCAGTATAGGACAGCAAGGGTCACAGTCCTGGCTACTGTAAACTAGTTGACTTCATACAGTTTGTTCAACGCCACTGAGCCTTAGTTTCTTCACAAAGTGGGGGGAATAGACTAAACTTCCCAGTAACTTTTTAATTTAAAACTTTGCATTTAGCCGAACACAATGGTGCACAACCATACCAGCTACTCAGGAGGCTGAGGCAGTAGAATTGCAAGTTTGAGGCCAGCCTCAGCAACTTAGTGAGACTCTGCCTCAAAATAAAATAAAAAGGGCTGGAGATGTTGCTCAGTGGTAGAGCACCTGCCAAGCATGTATGAAGCAATCACACATGGGTTCAAGCCCTAGTACTACAATAAAATAAAATAAAACATCAAAATTCAAATAAATAAATAAAACTCTGCATTTTGTCTAGGAAGTAACCTACATAACCAGTAACAGAAAATGCTTAACTAATCACAGACATCTAGGCTCAAAGGAATGACGACTGAAAAATAGAAAAAAGTGGTGAAATTATGCCACAACCGAAGTAAAAACCCAATGCTCTTGACTCTCTGTTCAGTGCCATTTCTGCTACATGAGATTCTGCCTTGGCAGAGGATATAGGTCACTGGCTGATGGGGGCAGGTGCCCTCATGCTCTTCTGTAGCTGTGACCCCAGCTCTGCCCCCCTCCCCTTAGCCTTTGGAAAATACTTTCTATAGAATGCTTTTTATTGAACCTATAGGGCTTTCAGGCTTCCTGTATAGACAGTACATGGCCTGTATTTCATGATTTTGTCCTGCATACTGTATTGACTTTATCCAGATGCCTAAATGCCATGAATTCAGCTTTCCTTTTTAAAAAAGAAGTTTCAAAAATTCAACAAGAGCTTTAAAAAAAATCTCCTAGGCATCCTATATTTTTGTTTGCTAAGTCTGGCAACCCTAACAGTCTAGCATTCAGCCCCTCCTTTTCTTGAGGTCTTCACCTCCTTGGCAAACACAGGCCCTTATACCTAAGAACCCAGCTGACACTGATTGAGCAATTACTGCCTACTGGCACTGTGTTCATCTCAGGTAACCTCACAATAACCCCATGAGTTAGTAGCAACTGTTCTCATTTTACCAATGAGAAAATTGGGTGTAGAGCAAAAACTTGCCCAAGACCAAGCAAGTTATAGAAATACAATAGAAAATACTAAGGTCAGGCTTCGTAGCCATACAACTGAGGGATCAAGAGACCACAAAGCTTAACCCAGGGGCAATGAATAAATTAGTAGACATTTTAAAATTAGATAAAAAGCATGGGTCAAAGCTATCCCACTCCTGGGTATTTTCCCAAAAGATCTAAAACTGGCATAGTACAGGGACACGGCTGTATCAATGTTCATAGCAGCACAATTCGCAATAGCTACATTAGGTGCTTATTAGATGAATGGATTAAGAAATCTTGCACACACACACACACACACACACACACACACACACAATGGAGTTCTATTCAGCTATTAAAAAGAATGAAATTATGGCATTTGCCAGCAAATGGATAGAAATGGAGAATATCAGGCTAAGTGAAATTAGTCAGACTCATAAACTCAAAGGCAGAATATTCCTTTCATATGTGGAAGCTAGAATAAAATAAAAAGGGAGGGAAGGATAAGATAACATCAAGAACCATTCAAAAACAAATTAGTAGATGAGTTAAAGGAATTTTAGTAAAGAGAAGAGGGGGGAAGAAGGATGGGAGGGAAAGGGGGAGCAATTGAAAAAAAGTAAATTTTCCACCTCTAAGATACTAAATAATTCCCATGCAATCAATAAAAATGGGAGAAGTTAAAAAAAAAACCAAAGGGAGATTAGTAGAAGGGCCTAGGTGTTAGGAGGAAGTGAGAGAAGGGGGAAGTGCTGGGGAGTGGGATTGGCCAAATTATATTATTTTATTGTGTACATGTATGAATATGTAACAACAAATCCCATCATTATGTATAACATAATGCACCAGTAAAAAATGTGAAAATAAAAAAGACTGAAAAAAGTAAGGCTCATTTCTCTTGGCTCTTAACATTTTGTCTTGGACCCCTCTTCAGGCCCTACATCTGGATTAGCACTTGGAATGTTGATGTGGTAGCAATGGCATTAGACATGAAGCCCACTGGATTAGAGGGAGGAACAATATAAAGAGCTAAGACAGGGGGAAGGCACCAGAGCTCAGAGACATAGATGAGCATTGGGGGCAGAACAAAAGAGAAATCTATGATGGGTGGGACTGGAAGTGACCTAGGTTGTGTGAAGCCATTCTAAGGCACAGCCCATTTCTCCAATAGGCACACCCATTTTTTGAGTTTTTGAAGGCCATGAAAAATATTTTATCTTTTTGTTTTCAGGGTTTTATGTACTCATTTATCTTACAGTATTGGAGGTTGAACCTAGGGCGGCTCTATCAATGAGCTACATCACTAGTCCTTTTTATTTTATTATGAGACAAGATCTTGTTAAGTTGTCCAGACTGTCTTAAACTTGAGATCCTCCTGCCTCAGCCTCCAAGTCCCTGGAATTACAAGAGGCACCTCAGTCTATGCCTGGTGCCAACAGGTTCTTTTTTTTTTTCCACTTTTTTTAATTAAGAAATTTATTTGTTGAACAATCAAAAATGCTTCCAACAAAATAATATGATATATATATATTCTGAAAATTAGATTTACCCCCTAGAGCCCCTCCCAATATCCCACCCTTATCCCTCCCTGCTCCTTCCCAATACATCTCTACCAATGCATTAGATTGCATATCACTACACCTTTTCTGTGTTTAATACATGAGAGTTGACCACCTTTCACACTGGCCAGGGTCTAGCTCCAGCCTCCACAGATGAGTGAAGACATTC
>PVKS010045105.1:0-13896 GCA_004027875.1 Aplodontia rufa | reverse complement strand
TTCATTTTTGCCACTCTAACAGGAGTGAGGTGGTATCTCATTGAAGTTTTGATTTGCATTTCTCTTAAAGGGTTTGCCACATTATTTATATGGCTTCTCACCATATGAATTATCTGATGAATAATAAGCCTTGGGATAACACTAAAACCTCTGCCACATTCTTTGTATTTGTAGGGTTTTTCTCCAGTATGAATTCTCTGGTGAACAATAAGGCTTGAGCTTAGATTAAATGCTTTGCCACATTCTTTCCTTTTGTAATGCTTCTCTGCAGCGTGACTTCTCAGATGAACATTTAGGGCTGACCTATCATTGAAATCTTTGCCATGTTCTTCACATTTATATGGCTTCAACCCAGTATGAATTCTCTGGTGTACAATAAGATTTGAGAATTTATTAAAAGCTTTGCCACATTCTTTGCATTTGTGAAGATTCTTGCCAGTTTAGTTCTCAGATGAACAATAAAGGATGACCTATAATTTAAAAATTTGCTATATTCTTTACATTTGTATGACTCATCTCCATTATGAATTCTCTAGTGAACAATAAGTTTTGAACTTTCATTAAAAGATTTGCCACATTCTTGACATTTATATTTTTTCTTTGCAGTAAGAATTTTCTGGTGAACAATGAAGCTTGAGCTTTGATCAAATGGTTTGCAAATTTCTTTACATTTGTAGGGCTTCTCTCCAGTATGAATATTACAGTGTTTAATAAAGGTTGAACAATCCTTAAAGATATGCTTCTTAACATTTGCATATTCTTTATCCACTGTGAATCCTTGGTAATTTAGTAATGGTTGAAGTTTGATTATGAGCTTTGCCACTTACTTTCTTTACATTTGTAGGGCTTATCAGAGCTTTGATAAAGAATTCAGGAAAATTTCAATACTTTGACCCTTTTTTATATTTGTGGGTCTTCCCTCTGCTATGAATTCTCTTAGTATGAATTCTATCCTGTTCCATAAGGCTTGCAATTTTACTTAAAACTTTTTCACATTCTTTGTATTCACAATTCTTTTCTTGATTATATATTCTTCCAGGGATAAATTTGGAGAATTGATTAAAGAGTCTCTCACATTTATAACCCTTGTAAAGATTCTTTGCAAAATAATCACACTGATGTTTTCTAGGATTTGAAGAGGAGATAAAATTTTTTAAGCTTCACAGCATTTATAATACTTTTCAGCAATATAAACATACTCATTATTACTTAAGGTAGGAGTGCGTACAGGTCTTAGAGCATTTATTATAAATGTAGTGGTTTTTCCTAATGATTATATCTGAATTTTGATTAAACAAAAGTAAATCTGGATCTTCCCACATTCATTAAATATTATATTTTGGCAAATAGGAACTGTTTATTTATTGCAGAATTTTGTAAATTAAGATATTACTGTAAGTCAGAAATTTACTCTTTTTTTTAAATCTCTTGTCCATAGAAAAATTTCATTGAATGTTTAACACAATGCAACATTTCAAAATATTAACTGAAATGTGTAATAGAATACATTTCAGATTTTCCAAATTATTTAGAGAAATAATTCTAAAATAATTCTAAAAATGCAATGGATATTATTTAAATGCACATGTAGCTCCTCAAAATTTACTGGCAGTAATTGATTTGTTTTCTGAGCTGTGTTTTGTTCTTCACACCTACTGTCATTGAAAGTTTTATTATAGATAGTCATTATAAATTTGTAGTATTCATTATGATAAATTTTCTCTTTTTCACTCAAACAATCTTTCACTCAAACAATTGTTCATTCTTAAAAGTAAGCTGTCAATTTCATAGTTTTCATACCTTTACAATTATTATCTTTTTGCATAAGAATTTTATTCCATGATCTGATGAAAATTCTTGAGTTTGAAATGAAGACATGCCTGAAAGACATTAAAATAACAAACTATTGCACATACCAGACTGTGGTGAATATACTATGAAATGCATGAAACTAGAGCAAGGTAGGAATACATGCAGGAAATCAGCATACTAAATCCAAGGCCATCATTACTCTAGAGATAAAAGAACTTCACAATGATATAATTACAAAATTTATTTATGACAACTTCCAAATCGACTTTAATAGTTTAGAGCACCACAGAGGTGCACACTCAGTCTTTTACTAATGTTACCACATTATCACCCAAGACACTGCCCCTGAGTTCAACTTTACTCAGATTCCACATGTGACTCAAATGTTGCAAATGTCTCTTATTTCTTTTCTTTTGGGGGGTGGGGGTAATTTGGCATTGAACATAGGACTATTTCACCACTGCATTACATAATGTGTCACAAAGATATTGAAGCTCCTCTCAAACATACAGTTCTCCTGCTTGAGCCCTGCAATTATCTGGCACTGCAAACATGTGTCATTGGTGTTGGCATATTTCTGTTGAGTAACTCCCCAACATTTCTCAAGATGACAATAATTATCTATTTTGATGGGCTGTTCAATGGAAAAAAATCTCAAAAAAATTAACACCACACAAAGAAAAATGGAAACATAAGTCAATCAAAACTAGTAAAAAACATGAGTACTTGACAGGAAACAGTTGAGAACTATGTAAGGAGCACCAAAAAACCATTTGAAAGACATTCAGTTATCTAATTAAGAATGAAGAAATGTAAATAGAATTCAGAAAAAAATAAAAAACAGAAAAAGAAGAAATATTTTAAGATTTTCAAGAATGTTAAACTTGAATTTTATCTTAAGAAATAATATCTGAAACAGATATAGTGGTGCACAGCTGAGGCTGAGGCAGGAGGATCACAAATTTCAAACCAGACTTAGCAAATAAGTGAGGACTTATTTCAACATAAGAAATAAAAATTGCTAGAGCTATGCTTTAGTGATTAAGTACACCTGTGTCTACTCCTTTGTAACCCAAAAAAATGAGTAGTTAGAAAAGTAAGGAAGAACATCAAAAATTAGAAAGTCAGGCCTGGATCAGTAGCTCAGCTATTGGAGCACTTGCCTGGCATGTGTGAGGACCTGAGTTCAAACACCAGCACAACATACACAACTATCAGGGAAACAGGCCAAATGAAAAATCAAAATAAAGGTGATCCTCTCTTTCTCTCTTATTCTCATTCTTGAACATTCTTCTTCTCTTTAAAAAAATTAGAAAGATAAAACTAGTCAAGTTTAAGTACTTTATGATCATTTTAAACTTTTCAAGAGAAATTTTTGAGAGGACCAAGAAAACAAAGGTATCATCTATAAAGATACTTCTAAGGTTAATTTCTTATCAGAAGCATTTGAGAAAACAATTGGGGTATATACTCAAAGATATTCAAGAAAATGTCAACCTAGAATACCATACCTGAAAATGCTGTTCTTCAAATACAAAGAAAAATATGGGCTTTTAAGGTATAAAAAAACTCAAAGATTTCCTCACTTTTAGATCTGTCCTACAAGAAATACTGATGGAAACACTTCCAATTTAAAATAAAATATATCTCCACAGCAACACAAATCATAATATTTGAAAGCTTTCTGGAAAATGCAAAGATGTATACAAATATGAATTCCATTCTACTGTAATGTACAAAATGCACTTAGTTCTGTGATGGGTTTAAAAAGAATAAAAGATAAAAATTATTATAAATGTAGTAATGGTTATATAATGTAAAACAGCTATGACATCAACAACATAACATTGACAATGAGAAGACATGTAAACACACTGATTTTTATAAGGAATTGAAATTAATTTGATACCAGTTTAAAATACAATGTAAAATAAATACTTTCATATCATCCCATAATAATGACAAAATAAGCACAAAAAGTATAAAAGGAAAGTAGCAAATAATGTATGTCACTATAAAATTATGAAGCAAAATTAGAGCAGTTTTCTAAAAAGTAGGAAAAATAATTATAAGAGAAACAAATTTTGAAGTTTCCATAGTATGTTCTTCCTTTTCAGTAATTTATTTAAGTACAAATGAATTATTATCAACTACTATTCAAAACTCATAACACGAATAGCATGATGAAAACTATTATATATATATGCATATATATATATATAATCTAAATATACAGGAGAGTCTCTTTACATGTAAGTTTACTAATAGACTAGAAATGAAAGGTGAAAAAATTACATGCAAAACTGTAACCATGACAATATAATACTTATGGAAGCAGAGATTATGGGACAAAGTAGAATATTATATAAAGCTAAAAGTGGCTGCTCTCTGGAATACAACAACAGTGGTAAATATATATATATATATATATATATATATATGTCAAATCATTTTTCCAAAATAGTGAAGGTGAACATTGAGCAATTTGAACAAAATAGGAAGGATCTCAAAACTAGTAGAGTATATGAATCCCGAAATAATGCGAAGAAACAAAAAAGCATTGTAATAGTAATCAGAGACTATAAAACTTCAAAAGCTAATAACAACTGATGAGATTTACTGATTCCACCTTCTCAATCTTCCTTTCCAGTAATTTAGATAAGTATAAATGAATTACTGCCATGCATCAGTAAGGTTTTCTTGTATGTTTGTATAAGTATAACCCCTATTTTGTATATTACTTTTATATTGAATCTTGATGGTTTCCTTACTCTGTGTGGTCATTCATAGAATTTATCTAAATTTTATTACAAAAACTTATAATAAAATTGAAATGTTATTCCTGAAAATATTGCAATTTTCAAGGAAGAAGTCATATTTAAAAATGTTAATTGAGGAGCTGTAATCCAACAAAAATGATTTTTCCAAAATCTAGTTTCATTTCTCTTCTTTTCCTTGTAAAGCATTTCCCGTACTACAATTTTTATGCTTCCAATTTCCATAAGCTCCTTTTCCCCTCTGGTGATTTCCAACAACATTCAAATTAGCAAATGATTACCCTTTACATGCCTGGAAAATTTGTGCATGGTGCAGAAGGCTTCTGGCTTAAGCATTGTTAAGTATTGATATCATTGAATAGTTTTTTTTCCAATATGATTTAGATAGTTATTCATTCTAATTTTGGAATCTCCACAACTAGAATGAATCAAACATATCACTTTGGAATATTATATCAGTTGGAGAAGATTAAAAGCTCAAAATAAATAATAACAAATGCTAAAATATTAAAAATGCTTTCTAAAATAATGTAGTAAGTTACAAATCAGAAATGGAAGTGAGACACCAAAATCACCATTATGTGGCAATTAGATAGTATACTCTTGAATATGGTCTTTTTCAAGAAATGAACGATAAAATTAAAAGTTGTGTATATCACCAAAAATCTAGAAACTTCATGATGTTATGTAATACCTATCAAAATCCCAATATTATTTTTTCAGAGGCAAAATGAGTTATTTTAAAAATTGTATGCAGTCTCCAGGGTTCACTCATAATGAAAAAAGTACTCAAAATAAAAACAAGTATGAAACAATGCTTCTTGATACTAAAATACAATTAAAACTGTAATATTAAATATTTAATACTAAAATGAAGTTAAATATTGGACATATGGAAAATAACAGAGTATAGTAATTAACCCTCACATGCATGGTCAAATCAAGACATATTTACACATCTATGATCGTTAAAAAATCATTCAGTAGAGCCAAAAGTGGAAAACAAATGAAATGTTCTTTCACAAGGGGATGAAGTCTACTTGGAATAACGTATCACTTTTTTCAACTTTATGGAGTTCATTAATCTGATAACATCTGCAATAGTTATTAATTGATACTGTTTTGCTAATGGAAATAAATCATTTAACAAAAAGACAAATGTGTAAATTATAAGATATCTATATCAGATCTACAGAACAGATCTACAGAACAGAAGGACTAGTGTGTTAGGATTGGATTGGGTGAGAGATAAATAGCACTTATTTTCATGAGAATTGAATTTTGTGTGATGTAAACTTTCTAGAAATATGTTAAAAACAATTTGAATCAACACTACTGAACTGTACACATAAAACATGTAAGAGTAAGTTAAACTGTATGTGGTTGTGATCACAATTAAAATTTGAAAAATACAGAAAAGATAAAGATTTGTAAAAACTTCGTAAGCTACCTCTAAAATGTTAAAGTCTTGCATGTAGACAAAAAAATTCATCAATACATAGATGAAGGATATGCTACTAATTCTAGTGACTTTGGAGGCTGAAGCAGGGAAATACAAATATGAAGCCAGCTTCAACAACTGAACTACAATGTGCTTCAAAATAAAAGTCAAATGGGACTGGGGATGTGAATCAGTTTTATAGCACTTCCACGTACAAATCCCCAAATCTGTACATTATCTGTATCTACCTTTATATAATTATATATAGATAAATTCTATGAAAAGTCACCTAAGCAGAATAATGAAACAAGACACAATATGCAAATCATAAAGAAAGCAAGGATAATATTGATACAAGTAAAAGCAAATATAATTTTATTGAAAATAGACACATGATTAATACATATTTTAATATCAATTAACATTTCTTAAAGTGTGAAGTAATGAAAAATTTTACCTGATCATAACACATAGTATCAAAAATGAAAACATTATTCACTTACGTGAGGAACTCTACTGCAGCACACTAAATTTGCTCTAAAGAATGGAATGTGGAAAAGCACAAAAGAATGAGAGAAAATTTAACCCACAAAATTCTAAATATAGTATTTCAATACTTTAAAAACCATGATTTTCAGCATTAATTATATACTCACTAAGAGTAGTCATTGTGAATCATTGATACTCATTATATGGTAAAAAAAATTTCACAGAAAATCTAGTATAAGCATTCATAATTTCACTGATGAGAAAATTTGAATGCATAAATATTTAAGTCATATTGGAGAAGCTGTTCTATGATACTAAAAGTTAAAATGATTTAGCCTGGAGATATTCAGAAATGTGCTCAGATTTTCTATGAACCACCCCAAATAAACAAAGTTCTATGAAGTAATGCATATCATCACATGCAAAGGGGAATATTTTGCTAATTTCAATGCACTGGGAGATAACAGGAGGGGAAAATGAGCTTACAGAATTTGAAAGCATGAAAAATATAGAGGAAGTCAAGTTCTTCAATGATTGCAAGAGGATGAATCTAGATTTTAGAAAAATCATCTCTATTGGAATATAGCTTCTCAATTAACATTAAAATGTGATCTCTTCTTTGACATTTGGCTCTCTCATCTGTGTCCTTCACTTCATTCATTTCTATCAATGTGGATATATGGCTAGTGTCACTTTTGTCTTTAAATTTCAAGGCTATTTTCTTTGGGACAGAAAGATGACTAGGGATGACCTAGAGACAGCAAGATATGTTTACTGGAAAATCAAATATGATATTTTTGAGGTTCTCTTTATAACTATTGATGTTTCTTTCTTAGTGCTGTCCTCATTAGAAAAAGAAGATACTGTAGAAAATAATAGAAAATGAGTTTTCCAATTTTTTTTTCTGATAGAAACATTATAAAATTTAGGAAGCATTTTCAATCTCTAGATCTGGAGCATCTCTTCATATTATGAAAAGTAAAGGGAATAAATAAAAGATAAGTTAAAAACAAAAATAAATATCTTTTGTTTTCTTTTCCAACATATGCACAGTTTTCTTCCTCTAAAAACAAGAATCTGGGGTTGGAGAAGTAGCTTAGTGGTAGAGCACTTGCCTGCTATGTGAGAGGACCTGAGAACCACATATAATTAACAGTCTCAAAAACAAAGAATGGGATAAGGGTGGGTAATTGGGGGGGGCACTCCTGGAGGTAATTCTAAGATCCAGAATATATACACATTTTATATTATTTTGTTAAAAACTTGTATGGTTGTTCTATAATAAATCTCTCAATAAAAAAAACAAAGAATAGATTTAAAAAAATAAATGAAATTGATTCTCTCTTTTTCTCACTCTTTAAAAAAGTAAGAATCTGAAACTCATTCATGCAGAATAGAAGCTCCCGAGACATATTCTAAGGTAGGAAATTAAACATTTATAGCAAACTAGGAATTCTGAAGGAAAGTTATGCTTACCCAGAAAGACCAGATTTCTGTAGACATCTAACATCACATCACTGTATAAAGTCTACTGAGCATGATTCAAGCATTGTCATTCCTCTTCAGAGAAATCAATGACTGCATTGTCAATGGTTCCTGAAATAAAAATGAATAAATAAATAACATTTCAAACAGGTGATCATTGGTACCATTCTTAATGTAACCCAGGTTGAAATAAGAGTTAGAAAAAGCTCTCATAAAGGGGACTGACCTCAATTATTCCATGTGATATCATTTAATACATTGATATTCTCCAATGCATTATCTGAAATTGAGAGAAAAGAATGAGCTAGAATGACCTAAGACAAAAACAATGACCACAACAAAGTGGTGTAGATATTATACTTTTATAAAACAAAATGTAAGATTAAGGCAAATATCAAACTGCTTTTTATTTCTATATTTTAATTTTCTAAGACAAATGATGCATATTTCTCAGATTAAAAAATGTCTATTTTGATGTAGCATGAAAACAAATAATTTATAAGGTTGAGGACAAATAAAATTGTCATTGGGGATGTAGACAAGAAGATGGAATTTAGGAGTTCATTCCCAGACCTAGAAAAAACTAAACAAAGAGGAGAGCATTCTGAATTGAAAATCCTGCTTCCCAGATATTTGGTGGAAGAAAGAACTGGGTCCATTACATACCATCACTACTTTCAGGCAGAAAGAGAAAGCACATGAAATGAAGATTCCATCCTGATGTTCACTCCAGTCATCACCACACAGTCTGGGAAGATGCCAGACTGCCAGCACAAAACTATCTACATAGAGCTTCAGGCCATAACTGGAAACACCATGAACAGATGGACAGGATGTTCAGTATCCAAGCTGCTGAACTTTTGCCCATTGATTGGTCAGTGGGGATTTTGGATTGAACTGCCCTGGAGGAGAACTCATTCATTTTGACACTGAAAACTAGAATGGGCAGTTCCTATCCACCATAACCAGTTCCAGCCAACACCAGTCCAACTTCTTCTGGTCTTCCTTCCAGTCTGAAGATGCAGTCACAAACTGCACATTCACTACATCCTGGCTTTCAGGGCAGCTTTCTTTCTCCCTAGATTTCCCAACACCTCCATGAAAGAGCAGTCTGGGTCTCCCAAGCAAAAAAGGGCACCTAGAAATGGATCAGAAGAATGGCAGGTTCCAGAGACAACGACTGATCCAAATAGTGGAAACCACATCTTCGTTACTTGATGTGTGTTACAATGCAGTTTTCCAAAACTCCTCAACAGAGGAAGTACAGAAAGCCCGTAAATATATGGGAAAATGTTCTACATTGTTGGTAATCAGAGAAATGCCATTCAAAACATCACTGAGATTCCACCTCACTCCAGTCACAGTGGCAAAAATGAAGAATATGAACAATAACAGATGCCAGAGGGGTTGTGAGGAGAAAGGAACATTAACACACTGCTGGTGGGACTGCAAACTTGTGCAGTCACTCTGGAAAGCAGTGTGGAGACTCCTTAAAAAACTGGGAATGGAACTACCTTACGACCCAGCTAACCCACTCCTGGGTATTTTCCCAAAAGAGCTAAAATGGGCAGCTCAATTCACAAAAGTTAAATGATGGAACTAACCCAGATGCCCCTCACTGGATGAATGGATTCACAAATTGTGTTATACATTTACAATAGAATTCTACTCTGTTATTGGAGACAATGCTATCATGGCATTTGCAGCCAAACAGGTGGATATGGAAATAGTTATGCTGAATGAAATATCAACAACACACAGATGTAAGGGCAAAATGTTTTTCTTTCATTTGTGGAAACGAGTGTAAAACCTAAAACAGAATGATAGTCAGCTGAGTTTAAGTAATAAACTCACCATAATTGAAATTTCACATAAGATAGGAGAAAAATACCTATGAAGGTGAGGGGAGAAAGAAGGGAGGGAGGGACCATTGGGGTTATCAATACAACTGGGAGTACTCAACTCCCATTAGAAACCTAACTATACAGTCAGGCAGAGAAACTCAGAATTGTCAGCACTTATTATACATGTGTATGTTCATTTCAAACTACAGTGTGGTGGGATTACAAAGGAAACCTCAGTTCAGGGTATGGATGAAGGGGGATAGATCCTGGACCTACTATCTCACTATGTCTATATGCATACATGCATGAATATGTAACAAAAATTTCATCCAAGAGGGCCTGAATGGACAGCTGTTCAGGTACTGCCCTGAATTTGAACCTACTGTCCAAGTGACAGTAGATGGCATCAAACGCAGACATGAATGAGGCCAAAATGATTGGTTGCTGTGTGCATCTACTTTATTTTTCTTTTGTGGTGATTACAATCAAGCATAAATCCATAAACATGAGCATTTTTTAAAGGCAAGGTTTCACTGAACTAGTGGGATCTGGCCTGGTCAGCAGGGATTTGAATTTAATTTTGTATATAGAGTGATATGAATTGATGAATTGTATGTGCACATATTATTTATTAATGTAAAATATTTCATAAAAATAATTTTTTTCATTTAACTTCTCTGATATGTGCTTATATGAGATGGCAGCATAAAGGGGAATGGTAGGAAACATTCCCCTTATGTCGAATGAAAATAAAATATGAGGCACAAGTATAATTTATCTTTTCAAGTATTTGCACTAAACTACTAGAAACGTTTGAAATCCATCATATCTACAAACCCAAAATATTCAGAGTATTATCATTTTGTGATAAACATAAAATTGCTTATGCAGAATACAGAATGCATGTGTATTTGGAACTACATCTTCAAATTTACTCTATTTGAAGTTTCCATCATATCTCAATTCAAAGCAGTCACATTCAGTTTTGGGGGTGTGTGTGAACAATAGCTCCTCTACCTTTAATTAATTGAAGAGAATATACAGCTGATTTTTCTCTGAGTTTAGAGAATATACACTTTTACCAACATTTCTCCATAGACCAAAAGGCCAGGAGTGACACTGCCCTGCGAGTGAGCAAAGACCTCCAACAATTCAGGATCCAAAATTAGACCAATCTTCACTTGATGCTGGACATAGATCTGTTCCCAGTTCAGATGTCAGACATCATAAGAAGGAAGATAGGTTCCAGAATTTGGAGATCACATGTGAATAATTCTGTCCATAACCTTGACTCTAGAACTTAAATATATGAAAAACAAACCTCTTAATTTGCATCTTAACCCTTCATCTAATGCCTGGGCTCTGATGTATCTTGCCTCCTTTGGTATGGGTTAAAGTGAGACTTTCAGTACCAATCTAATACATACATGTTTACATATACTTCTATATAAATCATCTAAATTGAGATAAAATAAATCAGCACAGGGGTTGAGAGGTGACTCAAGGCAGAGGGCATAACTGGCATGAGCAAGGACCCAGGTTTGAAACCCAGCACCACATACACAACTGTCAGAGAAACAAAACCAGATGAAAAGCAAATAAAATTGACACACACACTTTCTCCTCTCTGTTTAAAAATTAAATAATGGGTTTCTGAGTTTTTGGTAGATATGTAAAATTTACAAAGTATTGTATAAAAGAAAGCTAGATGAACTGCAAATGAATGATGTCTTTTCCTTAGCCCATAGGAAGACTAATCTCAGGAGGTAAAAAACTCATCTTGGCCTGAGCATATGCTAGACTGAAAGAAAAAAAAATCCTTAAGCTTTTAATTGCACCCTGAAAAACATAAACTAGTAAAATACAGTATTTATGAGCCAGGCTAATCATGTATGTGTGGGAGGGTGAATGAAAATGTTTAACATTTGCATCTCCAAACAGAGTTCCTATGTTGTACAGGTTTTCCTGCATGAACCCCAGAAAGTGTGTCAAGAAAGATACAAGAGTCCTGACAATGCTTTGCACGTAATATCAGGTCTTCCTATTTTTATTTTTTGTTTAACTAGGAACATACATTCTATATATACAGTTGTACATTGTTGCTTTCAAAAAAATTAAAGAAGAAAAATGTGCATTTCTATTGCCTTATATACTTTTATTTTTACCTTTACTTGGATACTGTATATTCTTTCTCTATATTCCTGGACTGGCTGTTGTATATAGTTAAATTTAAAAAAATAGTTTTTCATGTGACTTTCATTGCTTCATGACTTTGTTGTGTATGTGGTGCTGGGGATTGAACTTACATACTTGCACATTCTGGGCAAGCACAACAATCACTGAGCAACCACTCCAGCCCCATAAATAGTAAAATTTTTACTGCAGTGTTTCTTTTCTATTCTTTCTTTTTTTTTTTTTTGCAACATTCATAAGTTTTTCTGGGGAGTATATTCTGTTATGCTGAAAGTCCCTCAAAGAATCATATAATTTTAATGATTATAGACTAAGTGACTTAAGCTCTGCTTCTAATGGACAGAATGCAGTGACTTATTAATTACCAAGAGCAGTTAAACTGAACCAACTGACAGTCACCTATGAATAAGTCATCATATTATTTATGGATTTTATGCTCTTTTCAGATGTGATAATGACCTGAATAAATGCAATGGAATTGTTTCTTAAATAGATCCAAAATATGTCATTGGTCTGCTCATCATAAAAAGATAAATTTAAGATAAGTGTAAACACTGAAAAATATGTCTGAGAGTAACTACATTGAGATCATATGAGATTAGTGAAATGGGATCTTCATTTTCAGACACAAAGTAACTACAAAAATGAGAAATTTTATAAAACTGTCAAGAAAATGAAGTGAACTTGATTATATAGCATATAATTAATTTACTGGACAATATTGAGTAATTATAAGGAAACAATACACAAAATTTTTGCTATCATATCTGTATATATCAACTCTCTGGAAATATATCTTCTCTACATTCTATGCAATTGCACATGCAAATTTTCCATAAACCAAGTTAAAAATTACAAGATCTGTAGGACATAATGAATATCAATTACAGCCTCAAAAACAGCAGAAACAGTAATTTTTCCAGCAAACATTCTTTTTAAAGTCTGATATTTCCACTTCTAGTCAGTGCCTTAAAAAGTTAGTTAATGATAAATAAAAGTTGGATTCAAATTTAATTGGATACTGCTAACACATAAATACACAGAAACTTAGGTGATCCTGGCCAATCCCACAATCCCAGTATAAAAAGATGACAGTCACTTACATGGGGCAACAACCCCAAACCAATTAAAGCATTCATACTCAAATTTATAGTCACAAGTATTTTTTCAAATTTACAACTGCTCAGCTCATTTGCTGGAACAGTCAGTAAATTTATGGCCAATTCTTACATGAGAAATAAAGGTATCAGCTTCCCATGGCTCAAATTAAGCATTAAGAAACTTACAATGTAGCTCCTCACAAAATGTGCAACCAGAGAGACTTTGGATTGTTCACAGTGCTCACCAGCACAGTCTGAAGTCTTTTTTAGTTTAAACATTTCTTGTCTCTTTACCCAATTTACTTTGAAATATCTTTAATAAAGGTGGGACAGGTGGCTTAGAATTATAGTGCTTACCTAGCATGCCTGAGGACCTGGGTTTGATCACATACAGAAGTAAGTGGTGGAAAACCAAAAAATAGGTTAAATTTTTAAAATGAAATTTATTCTCCCTCTCTCTCTCTCTCTCTCTCTCTTTCTCTCTCACTCTCTCTCTCTTTCTCCCTCTCCCTCCCTCTCCCCCTCTCCCTCTGTCTTCTCTCTCTCTATGTTTCTCCCTCTATCCTTTACAAAACAGTAGGAAAAATAGATATCTTTATGTAACACAATTTTACCACATGAAATGATAACAAGAAAACTAAAATGCAAAAGACCCAAGCAATTCTCATGGGAACCTTAGACAACACAAATCCCTACAAGTCAAAAAGTAGAGAACAGGACCCTAATCTTCACCAAATCACATTCACTCAAAGTAA